>CAOJBK014273666.1:0-13353 GCA_948294925.1 Codiaeum variegatum | reverse complement strand
TTTTACTGTCTCAACCATACCAGTTACATCTCAGTGTTGGCTCAAATACCATGTGCATCAAATATCAAAGACATTGTAAGTTAAGTTTCTTGCATAAAATGCATTTAGTGATGCGTCGGTAAAATCCAGCCACTTGAAAGCGCAGATCATCATTCTTAAATTTATCTACTAAGTAAAAAATAAGAGCTTCAACCTCCTCATTCATAGACTGAAAAGAGGTATACTGCTCCCTCAAAGATATTTCTTTTATAATTATTTTTTGCAGCCTAATTGTTGAGAATAATTTGTATCTAACTTGATTTAAAAGAATTACTAAAATGGGAAAATTGATCATTAAAAGCAGCTCAACTCGAAAGCGAAAATAAATTATAAGGAAATAAACAGATAAAAGAGACCTAAAAAAACAAATGAATGAGATTAGATGTTTTTTGCCCTAAAAGAACAACGAACTCAAAGTAAATACAAAAAGCTAATTACCCAAAATAGCTTTAAAGATAAGAAATGAAAATGGTAAGTAACAGGTTGTTATGAAGGTAATTTATAGAGAGAAGATGGAACATTAAATTGGATAAAGTGTAATGTGGGTGTCACCTCACTTGAACAATTAAGCAATTCATTAATGAGTTGCCGCTGCAAGCAACCACTGAGCAGTGAAGTTCATTAATACTGCATTAAAATGATCTGACCCTTTTCTTCAACTTTTAAAAATAGAAACAGGATAAACAATAATGAGTCTCTTTGCCAAAGTCAGAAAACAATTTCAAAACAAAGCGAAATAGTTTAAATGAGGAAAAAGAAATTTAAATAACATTCTGTCACATTCAAAAACTGCTGGTTGTCTGTTTTAGTAGTCAAATCCTCAATTTTTTTAAAAATTATGTTTGAAGTTGGTCCTAAAATTTTTTAATTTATAATATGCTATAATGTATAAACAATATCAGTAGCTTTTATGAACCTATGAACATGATAATTTGGTTTCAGAATTAACAATACAAATCCATCAAACATTGCATATGAATGCCTTATGAATTGAACTCTACTCAAATGAAATGACATACCAAATCCATAAATCAAATGAGCACAAAATAAAGGCACAAATATGATATTTCAGTCAGGTGTCTCATAGGAGATGAATTAGATGACTCTAATTTTTTCTCTCATTTTCTTTTTCAGTTTCTAATCTCTTGTTTGTGCAGTGAGATGAATGGAAACATTTTTTATTCACCAACTATGAAATGATCAATTCAAATGTAAATCTGAGTAGTTAGATTTAACTCCATCTAATATGCAATTAAAGCTAACTATATTGTTATCTAACTGTACTTAGGAGCATTATGTAGATATCATCAGCAGTCTGCCAGTTATGCTATTAGAAGCAACTGCAGCTAAATATCTCAATTAGATTTAAATATGAAATTTGATGCACATAAACTAATTAGTGAAAAGGATATCTCAAAACATACTTTTAGACGAGGGATAACATAATGAGAAATAAAAATATAAAATGCAATTAGAGGCATAATAATTTTATCCTGGTTCAATACTAAGGCTTACATCCAATCCTTAAAGATCACACTTTAAGATTTTCACTATAACACCTTTATTTTAATGGGCTAGAAAAGACTCTTTTGCAATACTTACATGCCAACCCAAATAAGGATACATTCATGACCTAAATCCCTCAGATCTTCATTAGGCGTCTGAACAACCTCTCACCTATAGCAAGGATATATGACCCTCACAGTCTATTATCAGGGAAAGTTGTGACTCCTCTAAACTCAACCTTTTAGGCTTAATTGCCACTAAAGGGAGAATACAATGACTAATTTGAAGTTTTACAAAAGAAAATGGAAAATACAAATTCCTATATGGATAAACTTAAATGCTTATGGAATTGGCATGTGAAAAGAATTTTTGTTATGATCTCAAATTTTATAAGATGTATAAAAATGATTGAAACAATTTGAGATAGAGTTAATTTATGAAAATTCTTTTCAATTGATGATTGAGAAGTAAATGCTTCAAGAGACATAAAAAGTCAGAAGTGAAAAGCTTCTCTTGAATTTTTAATTTTAAGAGTTTCTTCTCAAGCCATTAAAGCATGAACAAACCTTTTTAAGTGTAAAATAGTGGATATTTATAGAGAGGTTGAAGATGAATAAGGTTTTGAAGGGGAAATTTGAATTTCAGAAAAGAGAAAGATTAAAATATTGTTATATTACACAACAACTCTTTTCTTTTGAGATTTGTGCTGTCTGCTTCTTATCTGCCATCAATCAGATAGGTAACTAAAAGGCAGAATTGTTAGATGAATAGTAGTAGAATGGAAAAATCCTTAAATGATTCTGACAAATGACCATTAGATCTAAACTTAGGAAGAATGTTGCAAAAAGCTATTTTATAATATTAGATGCCAAGTGACAACTTCTTTTTGCTTCTGAAAGTTTAATTTTATCAATAAGAAATTTTATATGAATATATGAAAATCACATGAAAGATGATATGCACAAGTTAAGTGTGATCCATTTGACAATTAATCTAAATATATTACTATACATCTAAACTACCTCATTCCTTAATTGTTTTAACTTTAGACGCCATTAGTGGTATTAGATGCACTGGCGTCTAATTGTCTTTATATGACACTGCATCTAATTAAACCTGTAAACACATTTAAGCACACAACATATCCACTACACCATAAATGGGCTACATCAACACTTGTAATATGTTGCTATAGACTTGAAAATATCACATTAGGGTATCTAATGCAAAACTCTTCAAAAAGTTGAGAATTAGGTATTTTGATGTTGCGGTAGGTGTCTATCGCAACACTTCTAACAATCTAAGGCAATACCAGAAAAGTGTTGTAAAATAAAGACCTAATGCAACACTTTTAGAAAAAAGGGTTTAGTAACACTTTTAAAATGCAAATGCAACATTATCATTTGCAACGCTTTTTTTTTTTAATAATTTTCAACATTTTTTAGCCTATTAAATGTAACATTTTTTTAATCCATTAATAACATTTTCCATTAACCTAATGTGACAATTTTTTAGGCCAAAGGTGACAATTTATTTTATTACCTAATGTAACATATTTTAGCTAAATTATTTTGCATTTAACATGATGCTATATTTTTTGTTTTGAATTGTGACATTTTATATTTGACCTGAAACGTTTTAATTTAGTTGCACTTGTTTATCAAAATTGTACCATTAATCATAATATTCAAAAATATCATCATATCATAACTTAATATTCAATATTTAAAAGTATCATAATATTCTAAACATAAACATTCATAAAATACATAAATTACTAATAATAATATCACAAAATATCACTAATAATATCCTATAAAATTACTTCAATCTTTGAAAAGCCAAAACACTTCATTCCACCACCAAGCAAAATGCTATAATCTCCACCGCCAAGCAAATGTTGGAAATAACAAACCTGAAAAAATAAAATAAAGTTTCAAACCAGCAATTCAGAACCAGAAAACAAAAAGTGAAAAATGGAACCAGAAAACTAGAAATAGCAACACAGATTCAGACTAGAAAAATAGAACCAGAAAAACAAAAGTAGTAAAATAGAACTAGAAAACCAAAAATAGCAACACAGGTTCAGACCAGAAAAACAAAACCAAAAAAACAGAACCATAACCCACAACACAATTTTAGATTAGAAAAAATAGCAATAATAATACAAAACTAGAAAAACATAAGCAACATCATAGTATCAACAATGCAAAACCATCAACACAGTTTCAGAATCAGAAAATAGAACCAGCAATAAGTTTTAAGACAAGAAAAGCAACAACAACAAAAGTAATATAGAACCAGAAAAAAAAGTAATAGCATCATAGTTTCTGCACCATAAAACCATTAAAACAGTTTCAGAACCAAAAAACAAAACCATCAATACATAACTAGAAAAACAGATGCAACATCATAGTTTTAGCAACACAAAACCATCAACACAATTACCGAACCAGAAAATAGAACCAAAAAAAAGGACTAAGTTTCTAAATAAGAAATTTTGGAAAAGAAAACTCAAATTAATCAATATAGAAAAGTATGGCACTTAACTTTTTAATAAATAGATATGGAGCTTTTGAGTTTTTTTTATAAACTTAAAGTTAAAAAAAAAAGATTAAATGAGTAGTGGAAAAAAGTATGTTTAGAATTTAAAAGAAGAATAAATTAAAAAAAATAATAAACATTGTGAAAATTCACAAAGATTGCGATCCTCCAATTTCCTTTTTCTGCCAATCTATTTTTAAAGATTTGAGTGTCAAGTCAGAGTGCTCTGCATAATTTTAAGGGCACAAAGATGAAAAATTAGACATAGTACATAAAACTAGGACATATAGAGTAATTAAGCAAAAACAAGTTTATTATCAATTTTGTTCAACTATTAATTTCCACCTAAACTTGATAAAATGTAGCCACAGGTTGAGGCAACAATACCTAAAAATTACATTAACAAAATCCCCGATGTTAGAAAAAATGCTTACATATTCTCTGCTTTACTTTTGTCACTTCTTTCCCACGCTTTGATTAGTGATATCATATTCTCTATTTTCATTCTTGCAAGCACAATCTAAACAAAATATTAGTCAATATTAATTTTTTTTTAATATAGTAGTAGTCAATATTGCTTGACTATTTATAAAAATGAGACTTACTTTTAAAATATTGAAAGGAAGAGATTAAAAACATGAAAGTAGAAAATGAAAAGGTAAGCAAAATTGGCAATTAAAACTTAAAGATTTCTAATCCATGTTATGAAAGCTAAAGAATTGAGATGTTTAAAATTCTACATGTGCACTTTCACCATTTGAATACCAAGATTAGATCTAGATTCAACAAAGGAAAAAAAATCAAATAAGGTATATTAACAAATGACTCATTCTATAAAAAAAGTCCAAATATTCCTCTACAGTTAAAATTTCAATAGACAATCATGATATTCTAATCAACTCCATCTTTTTAAGTATCTTCACGCACACTTTAAGGAAAAAATTCAATTTGTTCAAGCTAGAAAGGATTTAAATTAAGATGTGAAACGAAGAAATTAAACCTAGAGTTAAGATAAATTTACATTATAAGCAAATGAAAATAACAATCATACTATCTTTTGGTCCTTAGTCAAGCTTAATTCTAAGTCTCTCATCCTTTACCTTCTGCTCTTTGGTCAAGCTTGATTCGAACAAATCAGCCTCACTGCTGCATTTTGATTGTCTTTGCAATTGCTTTAGCTATAAGGGTAGAAAACCAAGCACTGTTGTCTTTACAATGGCTTCAACTACAAGAAACAATATGGAAAGTAACTGCCAATATAAACCTAAAAGATATGGTTCAAAGATTCAAACAAAGAGCCCAAAAAATTGACGAATATGATTCATAAACAGAATGGTGTTGATGTGGAATGTAATCATAGGGCTCATAAGCTAGTCAAGTTTGTTAACCTAATAATTGCAGCTTACATCACTATAATTTATACTATATTAGGTCTAGTTACTGAAATGGTTTCAAACTAAAGCTTTATTTTCTTTTACAAAGGAAGCTTTGATAGGGATGAAATTTAAAAGAATACTTTCATTTTACATTTAAGGAAATATCCATTCAAAATTCTCATATTGATTATTCACCAAGAAGCCCCCATCTCCAATTATGTAAGATTTTAATGAAAAAAAGATTCAAATACAAAATAAAACCTTATTCAACGCTAAAAATACTCACTATAACAGTAGTACATATCATCTTGAATAAATCACTTTTATAGGAATGGGATAGTACATAGTAGGATTTTTTTAGCTATTCAACATATAACGTGTCTCTAGAAAACAACTCTATAAGGGCAATAACTTCATAACAAAATTTAAGCAATGAAGTACAACCCAAGTGCAAAAAGGTTGTTGACTAACAATTGATTCCATTATTCACATATTGGGAGAGAAAGGGACGAAGAAAAAATGATATCATCACTTACGAAGTGTCTTTCATCCATTCCTCATCAACCGAAATAAAATGATATAATGTAATAATAGTTTGATTCTTGTGTATACCAAAACACCGAACTCACATGAGAAGGTATTAATATAAATTGTATTTCACAACAATCCCTTATTAGAATAAAAATAGAAGAAAACAGGTCTCTAGACAATTACACTAAATGTTTCAAAGGAAAAAAATGCATGAAAATTAATAGCAAAAGCATTGTTTACCAAACAAAAAATGGAGTTGTAAATAACAGAATCTACCTATACAAGACCATTTAATGATTCTTTAGATTGTTAACTATCTAGTCAATTTAATGACCCAAACATGCTTGTTTTTCTTCAGCAAACTAAATGCAAAAATCACATATAATTCAGAGACAAAAAAAAAAGAAAATCAAGGTAAAATACCATATAAATCATACAGAACGTGAAGAAACCACAACAAGTGTTTGGATGAAGCATTAATTTCATAAGAAAGCATAAAAAAAACTAGTTGCTATCCAAATGAAAAGAAAAACCAATGCAGGTTATTGCATGTGCTAATCCGTAATGACATATGATTAAAATGACTTACCCGTTATCTGATTGCATAGCAACCGTTAGAGTGTTATCATACACAACAATTCCACCCACCTTCAGTAATTTGATTAACCTCTCATGGTAGTTCCAGTAATTGACTTTGTCAGCATCAACATTTGCAAAGTCGAAACTGCCTTTGTTTCGTGCAACAGATTCCAGAGCAACAATTAGAGTTCCAACAGAAACCAAATTTAATGTCAACACAAAACTTTCACAAGTACAGAGAAAGATGGTGAGAATTTGGAAATATTTTGCTTACATCTTCTATTAACTTATCACGAACTAGCAACGCCTTTGTAATTGTAATTAATTACAAATATTTGTGATTAATTCAAAGTTAATTGACCTCTGCAATTGTAATTAATTAAGTAAAAAAGTTATTTGTAATTAATGCAAAGTTAATATGTACTAACCTCAACAATTATAACTAACTGTCTATTCACGATTAATTGACTAATAATCTAACCAGGTTCATAAACAACCTACTTAAGTTTGTTTATGTTAAAGATCATATGACAAAAATCATATAAAATGGAGCCAAACAGAACCAGAAAAGTGATGGAAATTTTACCTGCGATCCTCTTTATAACAAAGCACAGTAGCAGCAAGAGCAGCTATATATCTCAATTAAAAACATTTCTCTCCAAACTTTCGTATCCTTGTTCAACTCTGAAAGCAACTCCTTAGTTTTACAAGGCCAATACATAAATGCTTTTCATTTGTACTCAAGAAATCACTCAGGCCTGTGCTTGCTCTTATTCCCTCCCTGTCTGAATTTCAAAAAAATTCAAAAGATTTAAAAGAATATAATGAAATAAAAGCATGTTAAGATTAATTACCAAATATTTGTATTCTATAGCAAAAACTCACAATGCCTCTTTATGAAATCTCTCCATGGCTTGCCTCCGACCAGGCAAAAGATCAAACACACAGTGATGCGTGGTAGGTCGACAGACTGTTGGAGTGTGACTCTTATAGTTAGATTTGAACTACCTGCAAGAAGAAATAATGATCAAGGGTGGCCGGACGTGTGTTCGGCGTAAAACTTCCGACGATCAAGGCATAATCTCTGTAAAGAGAGAAATAACTCTCAAAGATGGAAAATATGGATTTTTAGCCTTAATGTGGACTTACTGGCATAAGACTTAAGATGTTGTATTTATAGGGTGAAATTCCTTATAGTGGGACACGTGTCCACCTCAGATGTGTTGAAGAGTACCCACGGATGGGAGTTGTGATGTGACCACTGAGTGATTTCAGAGCTTTAAGGACACCTATCTCTGACGACCTCCGAACCCTGAAAACTAATGAGACAAACTTGTTGAAAGTCGGGGGTTTGGAAGGAACCAAGGTGTCAAGGGGTTTGGGTGAACCTTTAATTCTTAGTTGAGGTCGAATCTGGGGCTGATGTTGAGCTGTATCAGTAGTCCCCCTCAGTCTTAGCACTCGAAGGCTTCAAAGCTCAAAGAGTGCTTGAGTAGTCGCTAGGCTCGGAATTGTATGCCTTCATTTGAACGGCCAATTTTAATTTTGAATTTTAAATGCAGGAGACAAGGGGGTTTGTGTGGCTTCTGGACTGGTCAGACGCGACATTTCATTGTCTTCTACATAACCTTCTGTCAGGTTCGGACGAGACCGTTGCACTTCTCCATGTAATGACACCTCTGTTGCAACCTATCATTTTCTGCCATGTAGTGGTGCATTCAATAGAGTCATGATGAGGCTTTAAGAGTCATAATGAGCATGAAAGTTGGCGACAATTACTATACGCCAGTTGTCTGCCTCGAGTTGTTACCCTGGACTTTTAATGCTCCCAGACGCCTATATAAACCCATTTTATCCACTTTCCTTCACTTTCTGTTCTCTAAATTTTTTCTGCTTTCTACTCTTTCTTTATGTTTCACTTTGTTTTCTCAGACTTCTACTCATCTTCTTCCTGTTTATTTACAATGGCCCCACCACAGAAACAATCTAAGAAACATTTCCTCAAGGTGGAGAAGCCTCAGAAACAAAGTAAGGCCTAGGATATCGTGACTTATTTGAATAACACGGTGAGGCCACACATGAAGGACCTTACACCCATGACCATCAAATTTGGAGTCTTCCAGGAGAACATAGACTATATGTCTAAATTCATCTGCGTTGACCATCCTCATTTAAGTTCCAGAATTTTTTCAACCAACACCGCTATTAAATAGCCAAAGGGGGACCGAGAGTACATTTGGTATTACGATCACCTCATCAGGGGCTTGCTTCTCCCCCTTCTCCCTTCTTCTATCACTGCTTTGAGTATTTTCAAGTCAACCCGATGATGTTGACTCCCAACTCAATTGAGGACCTCCATTGTTTTGAGGTGGTCTGTTGTGTCTTGGCCATCACCGATCCGAGCCCGAAGATGTTTCAGGCATTTTTTAACCTCTCCATGTCCAGTGAGCCGTATATATGTTGTTTCCAAAAGAAGTTGCTATGGCCAAGAAGAACAAGGTCGACGACTAGAAGAACAAGTTCTTCTCAGTGAGAGTGTTGAAGCTATTGAGGAAGGGCTAGGTGGGCTTCGGGTTACCTGGCGAGTATAGGGGATTGCCCAAGGTGGAGAAGTTAGAAAAGAATATGACTCTGGCTAATGCCCAAGGCATCCAAGCCCTAGCCTCTTGTTATCTCCTATTTGACCAAGGCTTGATCATGAGCTCCTCCTTCCTCGGTGAGGATGACAGGTCCTACTCCCTTCCCTGCATCGTGCGAAGGGTCTCTAGTAATACTTCATCTCCTACTACTTCATGATTGCATTGATTATGTTTCTTCCTATTTTTTGTTAACTTTAACTCTGTTTACAGGACCCTTGGTAGATCCGAAGGCAAGGGCCATTCTGAAGGAGGTGGTCAAGTCGATTGTGGATGCCTTTCCAGAAGCGAACTGAACTCTTCTCCTTGTGAATAACAAGACCTTCCTTCTCATCCGGTGCTTCAAGACTGGGTTGTTTAGGATACGGACCTTCAAACAAAACCTGGCGGCGGTGGCTTCGAGGAAATTGAATGTTGAAGTGTGTCGATATCACTACTTGAAGAACTTCAGGGCTGGGATGGAGGACCTAGAGTCTTCTTTCGAGCGTGATCCATTCACTCTTGCCCAGGTTGCAGCCGAAGGTGGAGAGGAGGTGGCTGGTCCTTCTGGAGGGAATGCTAAGGTGGCAATGGATTCCTTAGAGGATTCCCCTGATGCACCATTGGTCTAGAAGAGAGGGTCCAATGCTGTCGTCTGGCCTACAGAGGTGAGGCCCGAAGGGAAGAAGCTAAAAAGGCTTCATTGAGTGTCTGAAGAGGGTGAGGAAGCTCAGCCCCACCAGAAGCTTGAAGAGGGTGAGGAAGCTCAGCCTCACTGGATAGCTGAAGAGGGTGAGGTAGCTCATCTTCGTAGGGTGCCTGGAGAGGGTGAAAATTCTATGATCCCATCAGAGAGAGGCCTTTTCTAGTTGGAGTGACCAATGAGATATCCCCTCTGCATTTAGAGTGGGGTAGTGGACGGACTCGTTGACAATGGTGTTGCCTTCACCCGGGTCCACAGTCAAGTGATGGACTTCTTAGAGGAGATGGTTTCTAACCTTTGGTCCTTCCATAAGTTGATGAGCCAATACTATCAACATGTCCACATGGTGAAGGATGGGTCCTTACTGGCGCCACAATATAAGAATTTCTTAAAGCTTTGCCCTTCAAAAGCTTTCAAGAGTTTGACACAATGGAGTGCCCTCACCTAAAAGGATATATCAGCTGCCAAGGCTCTAGCTAAGTCACTAGCCTAAGCTCCATTCCCTTCTTTACCAGTTCGGGTTTTTCCACTTGAGCCCTCTTTGCCAGTTCAGGTTCTGCCACCTAGACCTTTTTCGCCGGTTCAGGTTCCACCACCTGAACCCTCTTCTGAGCTGCTCTCTCAAGGTAAGGGTTGTCTTTCTTTCCTTTTCTTTTCTTTATTTTGTACTGACTTTATTCTTGCTTCATGTGTAGAGGACTATGCAGCTGGTCCAGCTGGCAGAGCTGAAACTAGTACCCACTCTACCTTTGTCCTCCCCGAGTCTGGGCCCATTTCCTTGAGGGGAGTGATGGAGACCCAAGGAGATGTGAGTGCATTAGAGCCTCTTTTAAGATAGTCGCAGCCATCAGGGGCTATCCAGCAAGTGAGTGAGATGGAAGAGGCGAGTCCACCAATGCCTCTGACCCTTATTAAAGATGAGCCTAATCTGGGGGATCTTATTGAGGATGCTGAAGCCTTGCCTGCTGCACCAGTGGAGGGTGAAAGGGGAATCAATATTGGGATGCAAACTGAGGTCCCTGAGGTAGAGGGGAGGGTTTATATTGATGTTTATGGTGAGATCCTCTCCATCCCTTCGGCGTATGGGGGAAACTTATTTGTTAACCCTCCTTAGGATCTCCCTAGTGAGGGTTGGTCCTCAGGTCTTCCGAGCCTGGTTATCTCCAGAAGCCAAGCTCCCCATGCACTGAAGGTATTCTATTCTTTTTGAAGCTCTTTCCCTTTTCTTTTATCTTTTATCTTTTTACTAACTGTTTCTCTTTTTATCTGTAAGAGGTAGCTGTTCATCTTGATGGATTGTTGCATGACTTGGAGGCGAGCAGGGCTTCGAATGGAGTATTAGAAAGGAAAGTGTCCATGCTTCAAAGGGACCTCAAGGAAAAAGAAGAGGCCTTAGTTGCTGAGAAGAAGGTCTCAAAATCTCATATTGTGGAGCTTAAGGCTTGTGTTGTGGAGCTTGACTCCTTTCATAAGAAAAATGAAGAGCTAAATGCTGCTAATGAATTCATAAAGCAGAGAGCTGAATTCCTGGAGGTTGAGAACACTGAGCTTGAAGAACGCTTTGAGAGGACATCTAGCGAAGCTCGTAATTCAAGCGAGGTAGCTAACATATATGTAAAGAAGCTAAATGCCTTAGTGGAGAAACTGCCTTAGTTGTTGAAGGAGGAAGTATCTAAGTTTGTCGAATCCCATTTCTTCAAGGGATGGCATAGTGTTGAGGTAGTCTAGAGGGGTGTTGAATGGCACAATCAAGCCTTGACCTCCCTGTTTGAAAATTTTCTAGAAGTAAGGGAACACTTCAATCCCCTAGTCATAGAAGGGAATGTGCTAGACATCCAACTTTCAGAGTATGTTGAGCATATGGATGCTGCTGATCTCACTTTCCTAAAGTAGATACCTCCTGTTTATGACAAGTCAAAGGAACCTCGACTAGCGTCTCCTTCCAGTCCCTCCAATGAAGATTAACTGCCTATTAACTCGTTGCTTCGGATCTCTCACCAAGAAGCTAGTACTTCCCAAGTCCCTCCTTCATAGGGCCTTTAGCACTTGCCATTATATTTTTATCATTGTAACTGTAGTATTTTACTTTCTACTTTGTAATATTTTTGTAACCATTCTTTTATTCAGATTCATTGTAAGATCTCTCCTAAATGATTATTCTTTTGCAATAAAATTAATCATTCTTTCATCTTTGTTGTGTGTTTTTGTTATTTATTCTTCAATTAAATGGTGATCTAGGCTTCAATTTTAGCTTTATTCAAACCATTCCTTAGGCTTCATTTATCATTGTAGCTTTGTTTGGCAGGACCTCATCTAAGAAGTTCCTTTTTCCCTTTAAATAATGTTTAGCACTTTGACTCATTTATTGGTGCTTTTAGTATTGTTTACCAGTCAGGTTGGACTTAGGTTCCCCCCTTGGAGGGTCTTTTTCCAGTCAAGGCTAGTCTTAGGTGCCCCCCTTAAAGGATCTTTTTCCAGTCATTGATAGTCTTAAGTGCCCTCATTGGAGGGTCTTCTTCCAGTTAAAGTTGGTCTTAGGTGCCCCCCTTAAAGGGTCATTTTCTAGTCAAGATTGGTCTTAAGTGCTCCCCTTGGAGGGTCTTTTGCCAGTCAATGCTAGTCTTAAGTGCCCCCCTTAGAGGGTCTTTGTATTAATTTTGATTGCCTTGGGTTCAACGTCGCTCTTGGCTCTTTAAAGTCTGATGTCCCCATGGCTTCTTAGGGTCTCGTGTTACCTCCGAATTCTCATTTCCTTTGGCTCCTTAGGGTTCAATTTCCACCTTCTATCTCCTAAGCCTTTATGTACTCCCTTGCTTCCTTGAAGCTTTGGTATTGTAATTGCACCATGCCCCTCTTAGAGGGTCTTTTGCCAGTTAAGCTGGGCTTAGTTCACCCCCTTGGAGGGTATTTCACTAGTCAAGCTGGGCTTAATGCCTCATCTCTAGAGGTCTTAGTGCTCTCCCTAGATGGTCTTTCGCCAGTCAAGCTGGGCTTAGCGCCTCATCTCTAGAGGTATTAGTGCCCCCCCCCAGAGGGTCTTTTGCCAGTCAAGCTGGGCTTGGTGCCTCATCTCAGAGGTCTTAGTGCCCCCCTTAAAAGGACTTTCACTAGTCAAGTTGGGCTTAGTGCCTCATCTCTAGAGGTCTTAGTGCCCCCCGTAAATGGTTTTTCACGAGTCAAGCTAGGCTTAGGTGCCCCCCTTGAAGGGTCTTTTGCCAGTCAAGTTGGGCTTTATTGCTTTAAGCTTTGCAATATAGTTAAAGGAATGCCTTTCCATTTCTAATTAAGAATAGTACAATTTTAGGTATTGTACATTCCATGTGTGTGGCACTTCCTTGCCTTCCAGTGTTCATAGCTTGCAGGTGGCCGGGCCAATTGCTTGTTCCACCTAGAATGGGCCTTTCCTGTTTGGTGCTAGCTTTCCCATGCCTTCTCTTCTCCATGTGGCTTCTAAGCTCCT
>CAOJBK014273223.1:0-11387 GCA_948294925.1 Codiaeum variegatum | reverse complement strand
CCAAGAAAGAATTTATTAACTTGGGTAACTAAGAAAGGAATCCTAAGAATTTATTAACTTGGGTAACTAAGAAAGGAATCCTATGACTTCTGATTGTTCTTGATATGCAAATCTCTGGCCAGAGCGGATAAGGTTCACTAGAAAGAGTTTCTAGTAGGAACTGATTTATCGAGAACTAATACCGGATAACGGTCATTTTATCTGGCATATAAGGTTTGACTATTCCATGACCATTGCTAAGATAGGGAATCCGAAATGAAGGGATTCTAATGCACGGTAGTTATGATCAAAAGGTTCATGCAATGTCAAGGATATGATCACCGACATTCATTTCTAATTAGGTAGTCATGATATGTTATGCTAGATGTCACTCACGACTTATGGGACTAAGTGTGCAATGAGGATTGCATACTTGATGGGAAGAAAAGAGTTTTCTTTATCCCATTGCTAATTAGAACATGAACCTAGTAAGTCACATACCATATAACAATTCCTATTAGCTTGTATGAATCATATTAATAATTAATTAAAGAGTTTAATTAATTATTAATGATGATTGAATTAAACTTGTAATTAAATTTACAAATATGCTAGCATGTCTTGAAGTTTAGTTCACAAAAAGGATAATTTTAATTATGTCATAGTTTGTATGAGATGCAAATGGACATGACTAATTGAAATGGTCTTGGACAAACAAATAAAAATAATTAAGCTTAACATGAGATGTTAGATTAATCCATATTAGATATTGTTAATTGAGGTTTAAAGTGATTCCTACAATTATGTGCTTAATCTAGTTGACTAATTAACTAATCAAATAGTTAATTATCAACTAAAACAAGCAACCTATCTTTCTTTACACTTTTTATTAATTTAAGGAAAAGTTTTTGGAAAAACCATGGGTATTAATAAGTTGGTGTCATCTTTTGCCTAAAAAAAAATCACTCCATCTAAAGGAATAAGAAGTATTATTCATCTTCTACTACCTTGGGCTAGAGAGAGAAACTCTATAAGCATTAGAGAAAGAAAAATTAAAATTCACACTAAATAGGAAGAGAAAGTTTGTCTTGAAGAAGAGTTCTTCAAGCACAAACACTTCTTCTATTTACCTTTGAGAAATGAGTGTGGATGAACTTGAAAGTCCAAAATAATCCACAAGTCTAAAGTTCTCAAGTAAAGGAGCAATGATCAAAAGTTTAGGTAACCAAAGAGAGATGATTCAAGCTTCTTGAAGAGAATTGGAGAACAAGATTTAGAGAAAATCTAGGTATGTTTCAAGCTAGAGGCTTCATACTTGAGGAGCTTAACGAAGGAGGGCGAGAGGTATTTTGTACTTCTAATCATTCTTTGTTCAATTTCTGTTTTGCACATAAATTGGTAATTATATCCTTAGTTGAAGTTATGAACCTAAACCTAGGTTTAGACATTCATCAAAGAGTTTGATAAATGACTAAACCTTTTATGTTAAAAGAGTTTTAACATATAACTAAATTTTCAAAGAGTTTGAAAATTTCTAAGTCTTTTGTTAAAAAAAGTTTAGACAAAATGTTTAAGTAGCTAAACCCTAGGTTAGAGTAATATTTCAAAGAGTTTGAATAATTGCCTAACCTATTTTGTTAAAAGAGTTTTAAAAAAGTTAAGTTTTTGAAAACTAAAATGCCGAAGCCTTTCCTGATTTTACGCGATTTCTCTTTCCCTGCTTTCGTTGTGCGGCTCGTAAGTTTCCTTCAGGATCAAAGGTCTATCCAATAGTAGGTTGAAATAAGATAACACATCAATCACTTGAAATGAAACTTTGAAAAA
Source organism: Codiaeum variegatum (assembly GCA_948294925.1). Classification (NCBI taxonomy): domain Eukaryota; kingdom Viridiplantae; phylum Streptophyta; class Magnoliopsida; order Malpighiales; family Euphorbiaceae; genus Codiaeum; species Codiaeum variegatum. The sequence goes on along the minus strand of CAOJBK014273223.1, from coordinate 9,584 downwards.
GGTAGAGACTATAATGACGACTAGTTTTTCTACACCCAAAACTTCCCTCTTTAAGTTATCATATGCCTTCACTATCTGATCGGAGGGAGTGAAGTTGATAACCTCTAAGATGAGGTAGCTAGTGAATTTTACTGGACTAAAATTGAGGGTAGACCTATGATCTACCAAAGTCATGATCATGATATAAAAAGGCATTGTTATAAGGACCCCGATGAGGAATCATATTGTCAAAGAAGGAAATCACATTCCCTCTAGAAGAGCATGTGAGTGATGCAACCAAATTGTTAATTAAATGTCAATTAGAGTTTGATATTGACTCAAATCTTGGCAAAGAGCATTGCAATAATGATGGGATGATGGAATAACCCCATAATGAAATATTGGCTTGTGTTTTCTTAAGTTGCTTGAGCAAAGAGCCCTCTTTAGGTTTAGGAGTACCTTTAGATTAAGCCATTGATTGGCTCATACATGAGGCAAAAGAAGCAATTGTTCTCCCATTTCTAATTTCGTCAATTTTAGCAGCCATATCAGTCAGGTCTGTGGTACAATAGGTTCCTTCCCCAAGGAGGGTTGGCCACCTTTGTTGAAGGAGTGATTGTTTCCAAAAATAGGCTAAATAAGGTAAGTGGAATCCCTTTCTTCAAAATTAATTAAGGTAGAAATGATGAAATGATCTGGTGGATGCAACTTTCCCCCATCAATAAGATCTTAGATCTTATGCCTAAGTGTTAAGAAAATGCCCTCATGCATCTGATGGTAAATACATGTCTCATCAGAGTTAAATCCTTCAAAGAGTGGGCTTAGAATGAGTGTTGGGTCCAAAGGTTGTATCATGTTTGCTTCCAAGAGTTGACAAAAGAAAATGCTCAAAGGAACACCTCCTAGGTCAATGAATTGCTTCCTTTGGATTACCAATGGCTGTGGAATGTCATAATATTCCATTTTTCTCTTTAGTATGGCCATTTTCCAATGAGGAATTCTCTAAGGTCTAGGTCTTGACCCTCTTATGGAAAGGCATTTTATAGAATGTCGATGTTAAGTTATAACACAATCATAAGTTTGGAGGTAATCTCAGTTTTAGTCCCCTTATTAGTATTGAGGGTTTATCAGACATTGGTCATTATGTCTTAAAAGTCCATCATGGCTTCCTTTTAGATGAGTGTGGAGCTTTCATTCTTACCTTTACTCTTAATAAATGTAAGAAGTATCTTAAGGATGTCATCATGAGTGATAACAATAGGGGTGTAGCTATCTAAGGACATAGTAACCATAAAAATGAAAGAACTAACCAAATGTCTAGTTAGTGTGTTTGGTGGGGTAGGAACAGGCTTATGATGTTCCACTTTATTTAGACTTTCAGAACAATATAATGCATATATATATGAGTGAAAAAGGTTTCATGATGATATATTAATACTCAATATTATAGTACATTCAATCTTAGGGATCAAATATATTATTCAATACATGATAGTTTGGTGGTATACCTAATGTGCGATATACCTAATCACAGGTGAATCAAAGAGATTAGTGTGGGTCCAATGACTACGTGTAATCTCATTATCCTAACTAAAAGGATTAGTGGACGTGCCTTAGGTGGATGATTTCACTATCGATAAAGTAATTCAAAAGATAAAAACTAACTTGATATTAGATCCTCGGAGTCTTATATATAGAGGTACATCTAAAGTGATGCATGAAACTTCATTCATACAATATTTTGAGCCAATATGTTGTTTATCTAAAGATAGTCTACTTTTGAATCCAATCTCCAGTGGAGTCTCCAGCTATGAGGCTCCACTTTGCAATGTGCCTTAAGAGTGAACTTAAGAAAACCAACCTCATAGGAAGGATTGCATCTAAATAAATGGATCGGGTCTTATACAAGTAGAACCTCCTATGAGTTCGCTTAGTCCAGTGGCGTGAATGTGAGTCACAACTTAATCATTTTATAAAATATTTATTTATTCAAGTTGATTAAGAAAATCCAAAAAATGGCTCAAAAAATATAATTTTATCAAATGGATAAAGGTACAAGTTTCAAACTAAAAGATGGACTTTGAGACTCATAATTTGATAAAACGATTTTAAAAAGAATTTCTCAACATCTTAGCTCCTGACATATATGCACCTAGTTAAAAATACGTTTCATGTATGCATATACAAATATAGAAGATGATGTATGAATATGGTATATAATTATGATGCATGAACAAGATAAACTACATGATGATGATAACATAGAAAATAATAAAGGAAATGAATGATGATGAAAGGATCCTTCCTCTAGTTACTAGGGATACTAAGAGACACACACATCACCTTTTAGATAAGATAGCAAAATAAAATGAACTTTCAAATCAAATAAATAATAAGATTTAAAAAAAAGAGAGTTAGTAATAACAAAATAAAAGTAGAAATAACATAAAAACCAAAGTTTAAAAAAATGGTGAAAAAATAAAATAGTTTTAGAGTTAATGCCTTTAATAGTACGAGGCAAAGCTTGTATATCTCTTTGAATGAGAATCAAACATTATGCAGTTCTTCCTTCCTGCGAAGGTGATTTAGAAAATGATTTTTTGACAGTTTATAAGCTTATTGAATATAATTAATCAAAAAGAGTATAATTCCATATTAGATTTAGAAAAAGGAGAGAATACAATACCTTAAGTCTTTAGCTCTTAGGAACAGGTGGATCCGACGATTTCTTAAAACAAGATCGATGCTCCACCATGGATTACAATAAAGAAAAGAAAGATTAGAAATTGAAAGAAATGAAAATAATAAAGAAAATATGGAGTTGGATCACAATAAAGATTAGGCTTTGGGATGATAAAACTGTAAAGCAATACGATTACATTTCGTCTCAATTTTTGTAAGTGCTGAAAAAAAGTTCTAAGAGGCCTCTATTTATGGGAGAAACATGGACAAAATTATCAAAAATGTGTTTTTAGGTTGTATGGGGGTTGAGGTAATCGCAAGGGCCTAATGGTTATGGACTCAACAGTAACTATAGGCTTCCTTGGATTACACGCCTATGGTTTGGTCGAATTTTCTCCTCCAATTTAACTTGTTTCTGAGCTTTTTTTTTTTTTTACCATTTTTGGCTTTTCAACCTCATTTTAAATTCGATTTGAGCCTAATTTGAACTGTATGTTTGTCTTGATGCAACAATCAGGGTGATGCCAAATTTATGGTTCACATAAACTTCCTTTAAATATTATTTTCCTCTATTTTTATTCTAGATCTTTGTGAACCTACAGATTCGTCATTAAGTATTTATTTTTTAAAATATTCCTAAATAATAAATAATTAATTATGACAATCCTTCACGTCTAGTATAAGTCCATGAGAGCATTGGAATTGATTTTTTTTTCGTTATTGCACTAAAATATTATTACATTTCTAGTGTTATTGACATAAACTTGGGTGAGCAATACCTTTGAAAATGTCATTCTGATTTTAAAAAGCTATAACACTGATCCATCATACTTACAACAAAAAAAAATGAAAATAAAATTAAACCCAAATTAAAAATGAATATTCATCACTAAAGTATCTCATAGATCATTTCATTTGGAATTTATTAATTTTTTATTATTTTATGTGATACTCACTTGTCATCCATTGGGCACTTGGCAACATTTTCACATATCTACTTTTTAAAAAAATCAAATAATATAATTAATAGTGAATTAATTATAAAAATAAAATAAATTAAAAAATCGTTAGTGATGTATGTCCTAGATAAGTATGTGATTATAATAATGAATCACAAATGACAATAAAAAGATATATTTTCTTTAGATGAATTATTCATTTATATCGAAAATATATGTGTTCCTCAAGCATTCTGTAAGAGATCATATTCCCGAATTCTCAAATAGTTTGAGAATATAAGTGACAGATAGCTCTTTTTCATATACTTTAAAGTTTGTTCATCATCATATAATTATTAACTAAAACATCATCACTGTTATTATCTTTCATTATAAGTATGAGATGCTTATTGAAATGGAGGTAATGAGTCTCATACTACATATATGTATGTCATGATAATATGTAAGCTCTCATGAGATGAGTAAGTTGAACAGTAACATTATACATGGATTTTACTACTAGTCGATCATCTAGATTATAATTGTGTATAGACTTAGGGTGACATGTTATCTAACATATTGGTGACTATAATTTGTTACTGCTTATATACATATGCTACTAATGCAAAGGTATATGGCATATGGTGACCATAATCAGTGATATGTTGAGATAAGCAATCCCTAAGAAAGGATTCATCAACTTAGGTAAACAAGAAAAGAATCCTATGACTTCTAGTTTTTTGTGATATGCAAGTCCTTGGTCAATGCAAATAGTATTCACTAGAAAGAGTTTATAGTAGGAATCGAGGGTTTGATCGTATGATCGAATCATATAGGGTTTGACTAATTTATGACCCAAATTAAGATTAAAAATCCATAATAAAGAAAGTTAAATACATATTAATTATGATCAATAGGTCTATACAATGTTAATGGATTTGATCATCGACGTGTATTTTTAATTAAGTATTCGTAATATGTTATTCTAAGCCTTTCACAACTTATGGGACTAAATGTAAAATTGGATTTCACACGTTAAGAAAGAAAATAGTTTTTTTTTTTTATAATCCCATTGCTATTTAGATCGTGAACTTAGTAAGTCACATACCATAAATCAATCATCAAAGCAATAATATAAGATTATATTAATAGTTAATTAAAATATTTAATTCATTATTAATTGAATTGAACTTGTAATTAAACTTACAAAGATCATAACATGTCTTGAAGTTTAATTCATAAAATGATTATATTAATTAGGTCATAATTTATATGAGATACAAAATAAGGAGGACCAAATTGAAATATGATTTTGGCTAAACAATGATATGACTTGAGAATGAGATGTTTAGCCTAATCCATGTTCGATGTGATGATTGATTATGTTTAGAGATCCTCCACTAATGGCAACTTGAAAAATATCCTTATTAGCTAAGTTTATAATTACCTTCAGTCTTGTTAGTGGGAGACATAATGATTAAATAAGTCACATCACCCTATTAAGTTGTAATTCTAAGGGTTTTATTATGAAAGAAGATTAAGAGACTTAAAGATGGTGTGAAGAAGTCTCTAATTATAATTCTCCAAATAAGAGTTTTTAAAGAGTTTGAAAAACTCTCTCAATTATCATCTAAAGAGACTTTATGTCTTTAATGTCGAACATGGGCATAGATTTGAGTCTTTAATGTTGAACGTGGGAAAAGACATGAGTCTTTAACGTTAAACGTGTGTAGAGAATTTTCCTTTTAATTGCTAGAAGTAAAATACTTTATATTGTCACTAAACAAAAGAGAGAAAAGGTAAGAGTTTGAAGAAGAATTCTTCATATCTTCTTCTTATCTTTGAGAAAGGCAAAGTTTGATGAAAGAGAAAATAAGTCCAAAATAACAAATCCCTTTGGGTTCTCAAAAATTGAAAGAGGAGCTTGGACCAATATTTTGGGCAACCAAAGAAAGCAGGTTCAAGTACTTCATCAATTTAAGGGAGGTCTTTCTTGATAGGGCTTGGTGTGTTTTAAGCTAGAGACTTCGCATTTGGTGAGCTAAAAGACTGAGGAAGCGAGGTATTTGATACTAACTTTTCTTCATCTTTCTTGTATGTGTTTTGCACATTAACTAGTGATCATATTTGATGGGTTATGGTATTACTACCATTTTGGTTGGAGTAAAACTTTAAAGAGTTTGAAATTTTGCTTCAACATTGTTTTAATCGGTTTAAAAAAAAAGTTAAAATATTTGATTTTTTATCTAAACCATTTTTGCTTTACTTCTTTTGTGCCATGGTCCCATAAACCCTTTCAAGAAGTTAAGTACTGCAATACTAACATATAGTCTTAAAAGGTTGTTACCATTCACTTATTGCTAATAAAATCTCAATCATCAATTTTTAATTACTTTTGAAACCCAACCAGTCATTCAATTAAATATGAAATAATTATATACACACTACTATTAAATTTATATTTTGAGTATTAGTTATAATTGAATACTAATAATAACTGACTTTTTCAATTATATATTTGCTTTAAAATTATGAATCACATATTTGGTAGTGGCACAATGACAATAAGGGATGGTTTTTTGTCACTGTATAGTTATTTATTTTTTATTAACATGTGAAGTAACGAGATCACTTGTTATGCTAAATGTCACTATTTAATAGTATAATAATATTGTTTAGGCTAACATTTATTTTGTACCATATAAGTTTGTGTTCTCTATATATAATACTTTTTTCTCCATAAACATAATGTTATTTTTTTAATCATATTTTTACTATAGATATTTCTCACCTAAAAATGATTAGTCTATCTCAAAGAACATAAAGAGTATATATAAGACTACTCTCCTACTTGGTAAATAATTTAAATTAATGTAATTTATGTGATTTTTTTCTTCATTTTTTTCAATAATTTTAATATTCTTCTAATTATTAGCCTCAAATTGTAAAATATGACTTTCTTCGTAAATTTCAAATATGTTATCAAGGATTTGAGATTAAAAGACAGTATATCTTGATAATGTGATGTGAAAGTCAAATAAATTCATGAATTTATGAGCATCAAAATGGTATTGTTGAAAAAGAAGATAAGTGTTCACGTTTTAGAAATAAAATTTTATTAAAAAATAAATTTTTAAAATTTAAGTTATTTATACTATTTATTAAGACAACTCTTGAGTTGATGCAAAAATTTGAACTTCCCTTTTATCTCTATTAAATATAAAAAAGAAATATGTGGTAAAAAATCCATTTTAACAATCTAAAAATGGATAGAATATTACATGAGGTGATAAAATATGTGAATTGTTCAAAAAAAAACTAACTTAGGATTAATAATTAAGATAAAATACTAACAATTTAAAATAAAAGATAAAACATTAATATGATTTAATTTTTTCAAATATTATTTTATATTGATAAAAAACTAATCAACATTTTTATAAAATATCCACGCATCGCATGTAATATAGAGCTAGTTATAATTATAATATTATTTTTATATAGTATTTGAAAGAACTTAATGACAATATTTTTTTTTCATTTTCATTTTTTTATCATATATATTAATCAATTTTTTATTGAACCTTTTATTAATCTAATAACTTTTAATATAATCTTGCTATAGAATTATATGATTATATATATATATATATATATAATTTTATGGTAATATAATTAATTTATTTATCTTTTTTTTTTTTGAAATAATGGTTATATAATTTATTATTTCATACTTAATTATTATCTAAAAAATTATTTTAAATAAATATGATTATCATTCTAACTATAGAAATATATAGTATTATAAGTTATAACTTTCACAATTTAAATGTCAATTACTATAATTAATATAATTAATAAAATTCAAAACCTAAATTATGTACCTATTTATAATTGTACATCTATCACTAGTGTTTATAACTATGTAAAAAAATAATATGGAAACAAATAATATAATTTTTTATATTTTTCAAAAAGAATTATTCAATTTTATAATAAATATGATAATTTTTCTTTCGTTAATTTTTAAATATCTATTAATTTGTTTCTGCTATAGTTTCTTTTAACATGATAAAGAAGTTATTAAATTTATATTAAACTATTAATAGTTAATATTATTTAAATAAATATATATCTAAATTGAGTATTAATTATTATTATATAATTATTAATTATATAACTATTAGTCTCTCTCTCTCTCTCTCTCTCTCTCTCTCTCTCTCTCACACACACACACACACACACACACACACACACACACACACACACACACACACACACACACACATATATATATATATATATATATATATATATATGATTTGTAACTTAAAAAATTAAAGATATTAAGTATCATAATTATTATTTCTTAATAGGAGTTTAGTCTACATTATTTATAAAATATATTTATGATTACATGTATGTATAGGTATATTTAAAAGTGAATTAATGTATTTTTATTTTCATTTTTAGTATTTGAGAAAATTTTATTCTCAATTACAATGATAATATTAGTTTTTTTTCTTTTTATTTTAAAATATTTGTCATATTTTTATTTAATTACCTTATCTTTTATCATACATTTTTTATTATAATTATAGAAACCATTATAATTATTTAAATATAATCAGGTGTAAGATAAAAATAAATTAATAATGATTTAAAAAAAATTAAACTCATATATCATTATAATATGTGATCATAGTTTGAAACTGTAATATCAATATAGTAAAAATTAATTAGAAGTAAAGTTTAATTGATAAACAATTTTAGAAAATAAAATTAATAATTACTAAAAATATATAAAAAATAGTAACAACCATGATGAGAATATTGATTATTTTAATTGTATTTATAATTTTAAATTATAAAAAATAAGATATTTAAAACAATATAAGTAATTTAATAAAATAATATATTAATAGAAATCTTAAATAAATTTGTACAATACATGGGCATTTAAAGTAAAATAATTATTGAATAAGTGAAAGCCTTAAAAAAAATGTCAATAGGAATTTAACATTAAATAAGATGAAGAGGTATGACTTGGCTTTTTTTTTTGTAGCAGAATACCATGTATTTTACATGGTGCTATTTAAATTTTTTAGGACAAATTACTATTTAATATCTAAAGTTTAATCAAATTAATTACTATGTCCTTATATTTTGAAAAATAATACGAGACATCTCTAAAGTTTGGTTCCGTTAGACTGCTTAGTCTTTCTGTTCTATTTCATCATTAAATGTCCATAAAAAAATTAAATTACCCTTTATTTATATATAAATTTTTTCATTTATATCATTTGGCATGGGTGTTGCCCATAAAAAATGAAATCAAAAGAAAAAAATGAAAAATAAATGAAATAAATTTGAATCGGCACCCAACTCATATTTGAAGAAATTAAAAGAAAAAAAGATTCTTTGAGTATTTTACGGTAAGAAAAATCGATTGAGAAATCAATTTTCAAACACCCATAAATTTAAACTTTTTTTCCCAAAATATCAGAACACTATATGGAAATAGTTCAACTTTTAATAATTTTTTATTGACCTAGTTTGAATGATAAAAAAGATTTAAGAATTTTTTTTTCATTTTTTTTAAAGATTTGTACTTCCATTTTAATGTATAGTGTGCCAATGATGTTTGATAGCTTGAACTTTTTATTTTTATTTCTTGTTCTTCGACTCAATTAAATCTAGACTTGCATTTTCTTTTTTCAAATTTTTTTGCAATTTTCCTTCTTTTTTTTTTTGTTAATTAACATCCAAAAATCTCATTGTATCACCGCTATGGTAATTGAAAGCTCAAGATATTGTCTAAGATTTTTACATTTTCATTTGATATTGTTTACAGTGCAATTCTTGGGCATAGCCCATTCAAATGAGACCACTAGGCCCAATAGGCCATGTTGTGTTATATGCTTCCTATGGAAGAAAGACGCAGCCCATAAAGAGGTTGTAACCGCCATTAGGTGTGTAATGATC
>CAOJBK014273150.1:0-10853 GCA_948294925.1 Codiaeum variegatum | reverse complement strand
TGGGCTTAATATTTTTGTTATACTTAAAAGCGATTAAATTAGTAGAAAACATGTGTATATATATCAACATGTAGTTTTATTTTTTATCATGAAAAATATAGTTTCAAATGTTGTACATTCCATATGTGAGGTACTTTCCTTCCCTCCATGGTTCGTAGCTTATAGGCTGCTGGGCCAATAGCTTGCATTACTTAGAATGGGCCTTCTCAGTTGGGTGCCAGCTTTCCCATGCCTTCGCATTTGCCTGTGGCTTCTAGGCTTCGCATACCAGGTCTCCTGCTTTGAGCATCCTGTTTTTGACCCTTCGGTTGAAATAGTTAGGGACCCTGTTCTTGTATGCCGCCACCTTGATGGACACTCTTTCTCTGAGCTCGTCTAGAAGGTCTAGGTCGATTCTCCTCTATTCTTCGTTACTTTCTTCACCACAAAAGTATACTCTGCCACTGGGTTTCCCAATGTCTATTGGAAGGACTGCTTTGGTACTGAATGTGAGGGCAAAGGGCGTTTAGCCTTTTGATTCCCTAGGGGGTGGTTCTGTAAGCCCATAACACATGGCATAGTTTCTCTCCCCAGTTTCTTCCACAATCCTCTAGTCTTTTCTTCAATCCTTGGACAATGGTTCGATTGGTCACTTCAGGTCCCTAACACAGGTCAATCCTTGAAGAGAAGTGCTGCTTTATGTTAAGGCCTGCACACAGGTCCCTCATCTTAGCATTATCAAACTGTTTCCCATTTTTTATTATTATTTGAAGTGGCACGCCGAATCTGCAAATGATGTTCTTCCATAGGAACTTCATCACATTATTTGCTGTGATCGTTGCAAGGGCTTCGGCCTCGACCCATTTGGTGAAGTATTCAACTGCTACTAGGAGAAATTTTCTTTGGCCAGTAGTGGTGGGGAGTGGTCCCACTATGTCCATCCCCCAAGTGGCTAATGGCCACAAGCCATATATGGGCACTTGCTCATCAACTGGAACTTTGCACAGGTTGGCAAATTTTTAGCATACTTGGCATCTTCTGACTAGATTCATGGCATCTTCCTTCATTGTGGGCCAGTAGTAGCCTTGCCTGATAGCTTTAGCTGCTAACACCTTACCTCCTATATGCATTCCACAGGCACCTTCGTGCATCTTCCTCAAGACATACTCAGCTTCGCTAGGAGTAAGGCATTTGAGCCAGGGTAAAGAGAAGGCTTGCTTGTAGAGGACTCCATCATATAGAAGCTTAATTCCATTTTGACCCCTACTGGAATCCATGCCTCCAGAAAATTCTGTTGGAACACTGAAACATATAGTAGTAACAATACAAAAGATATAACAGCAATTAGATTTTTGGTATCATAAATCATAAATTAGGCATCTCAGCTTACAAGTCTTTGCTAATTAGAAACAAAATACATGATATTGAGTCATAAAAGTATTGACTTTCCTATTGAGACTTTCAATCAGATTTTATAGTGCTAATCATATTTACAGTACTCAGTCAAGTGGCTTGCACAAGGATCCATTAAAATAAACAATAACAACAATAGGAATCATGTATTCAACAATGGAAAAGCTATAGTGATAGATACTAATGTAAAGATACAGTAATAAATACTAATGAGCCTTTGGTAACTCACAATATGGTAGTGTAAGAGAATTGGCCAAGTTCATGAGCTAAATTTCTAGTGAGATTCATTCGCATCAAACGCCTATGGATAGAAAAAATTAGGAGAGGAATGATTAATCTTATCATAAAATCTGCCTATTGTGTAGATTTGAACTCAAACAAAAGTTTAATAACATACGAGTCCTTGACATAGTAATAACCATCATTTGAATCGAAGATACAGACTAAACCTCTCCATTTTGAGATACATGAAACATTTATTATCCAATTAAGTAGATTCTTCAGTGGGTCATTGAGCCTTTGATAAACTTCTAACCAAGTATCGACTGAACCACATTGGAAAGAAAGAATCAATATAAATCAATTGCAAACTCATATATGTAAAAAAATTTCAATTTCATATGGACAGAGTAGAAAGAACCTTCTACTGGATGAGTCAGTTGTGAAGAAGAAAGTAAAGCAAAAATGAAACAAAATAATATATGTTTTGCAAGTAAAGAATTAGAAATAAGAAAAGCACAACTCACAGCTCAACTAAATTACTCAAGAGAGAAATCTATTTCGGGGATCAATATATTAGAAACAAGAATTAGAACTTGGCCATTTGTCATATTGCAAACCTACAAGTTGAAATCTCTTTCAGGGATCAATATATTGCATAATGATAGAAAGACACTAAAAAATAAATAACTTAGAATACCTTCAAGTTTCAATAAACAGGTTTTGTATATAGATGATACCAAGAACATAGCGATCCATAATTCCAACTAAATTACAAGCAGGTCCAAAATCACCTCTTACGTAACATTTCACCTGTGAAGACATAGAAGAATGTATACCAATTAGTGCATAGAATCACTAAATACCAATCCCTAAAAGTAAAGTAATTCATTTTGTAAAGAAATTGTAAGAGTAGTACCTTATAGATAAGTGCAAGAGAAACTTCAGCTATAAAAAGAAATAAAGGCATAACAAATTCTGCCAAGTGAAGGCCATTCCACGGAAGATGAACAATAATTGGAAAAATTGAAACCATATAGTCAACAAGCATCATTAGCTGAAATCAGCCAACCAAAACAAAATTAGAACTCACTTTTTAATTGTTTTTGAGGTGACTATCTTCAAATTAACAAACAAAATTAAAAGAACAGAATAACAGAAAAATTAAAAGAGCTCATTTCCTAATAACCAATTTAATATCAGATTGCTCTCCAAGATCCAAACATACATGAAATAAAAATATGAAAATGACAATTTCAAGAAGTTATTGAGGTTTCCATAGCAAAATCAATCAACATCGTCGAAAATATATCGAGAAGTTGGCAAGAAGCTGCTAGAGAATACTTACTGAAGTGTCCCACCATTGCCAGCAGCCACGCACCGCTGTAGACGGTGGTTCAGGTGCGATATGTAGCTACCTGAACACACATAAAATGCAACAACCTTATACAATTGATGCTAAGTAAAAAAAAGAAATAGCTAATTTCCAATACACAAAGCACAATTCATGAAAAACCAGTATGATTGATGCTAAAATGTCAACAATGATAATAATAATAATAACCAGTGATTGTAAATGGCTTTGCAAGGGACAGTGAAGGCGCCAAAGCAAATAGGGCAACAATCATCCAAAGGAAGACCACCAACCCGATCACAAACCCTAGGGTTTTTGTCGCTCTCTCCACTATCACCATCTGCTCCTCCGTCGATTACACCACTACCATTCTCATCACCATCCATGGAAGTTTCACCTCCGGGAACGACTATGTTTGATTTGTCAACTCTTACACATCTGAACGAACCTCTCCCTCCACCTCTCCATTTTCCATGACAACCTAAATTCTGCGAGCTCAAGTTGATCACACTCAAGAATTCAGACTCTTTGCTCATAAATTCACTCATCTCCGGTTTACCCAAGAATGGAGAGTGAAAGCTCGAAGAGAGAGATCACTTATGCTTCTACAGAAAAGATTGTAGTGGCATCCGTTATTACAAAAATGCTACCGTTCACTCTTTTGGCATCGGTTGTAGATTAAGAACCGATGCCCAGAGTTTTAGTTAGTTACAAAAATGCCACTGTATTAGTTTTTGGCATCAGTTCTAGATTAACAACCGATGTCTAAAATTCAATTTAATTACAAAATTATCGCCGCCTTACCTTTTAGCATCAGTTCTTTTAGAAACTGATGCCAAATGTGCGACGCCCAAAGCCCCTGTTTGTACTAGTGAGAACTTTTGCTTTGTTTAAAGTTCTCCCCAAGGAATGGACCTTGTAATGATTTTATTTCATTTTATTTTGCGAGCTCAAATATGTAATGTTAGGTGTTATGAAGATGTCAATCTAGTTAAGATGTCTTGGTACATCATCTGATACTTGACCTCTGCTTTTACTTAAAAAAAAAAAAAATCTATTGAAATATCAAATGTAATTATATGATTTTATTAGAAATATTTTATAACCAACATTCCGTAATTTTGGCATGATATTATCACCTTATTCAATCTGAAAATTTGATAAATTAATTTCAAATTAAAATTGAAATATAATTAGTGATAAATTTAAACAATAGATTAATTAATAATTATTATGTTTACTAGTGAGAAATAAATAATGCAAATGGGGTTGGGAGCTAAAATGTGACATTCTTACGTGATGCACTTGTAGGGTGTTGTTTTGAAAACTTGAGCAAAATTTTGTTTATGGACTATGCAGTTTATAATCAAAAGATGTGGAATTTATGAATTAAAAGGCATTTTACAATCTGAATTTCTAAATATAGTTAGTTTTGAATGGCCATTAAAAAAAATCTTGATTAATAGTAACTAATTAAAAATTATCTTATATAAAATAATATAAAAATAAAATGAATATCCGTGCAAATTAAGCACATAATGTTTCTATAAACACATTAAAATTTAAAATAGCGCTGTAGAGACAAAATATAGCACTTGAAGTATTAATTAGAAAGGTGAAATGACATTAATTACTTAAATGGAGGGTAGCCATACTTTAGAATACATACAATTAGAAGTATCACATGATAGCTTGAAAGTCACATGCAAAAATGAAAAAGAAAAAGAAAAAAACTAAGGTAATTTTCAAAGTTGAAATGATAAAATAAAATGAGAGCAGCCTTTAATTGGGTCATGAAAAGAGGTGGTAAAAGAGCCTTTTTTGCTTGTGACATAAATAAATAATAAGAGGTGACAAACTTATATTATGAGGACTACATTAATCCACAAGGCTCCTCTCTCTTTCTTCAAAGTCAAACCCAATCAAACTTGGATAGGGCCCATTATATATACATACCATGCAATGCTCGACACTCAAAAATCTTTCTTCTTCTTCTTCATTTCTATCCTTTGTCTTTTTCTCCTCGCTCTCTCTCTCTCCAATCAGGTTTCTGATTTCTCCTAACTTCCATGCAACTTCTCTTTTATTTATTTGTTTGTTTTTTAAAAATTAGTATTTGTAAATATATATTAATGACAATAGTGAAACATGTATGTCTCTTATAGTCAAATATGTTTTGCTAGTGTTATATATACTAAATTTACTAGATTGCTATTCATTTATTTATTTAATTTCTTTTGCAGGAATGAGAATTGAGCTATCATTTTAGGGTTTTGGATTGAAGTGATCCATAAATATATATAGCCATGGATAAAGATGAGAACTATTCGGTATCTTTAGCTTTATAAACTTATTACCATTTGAAAACTTTGCTTGTATGTTTTTGTTGATACATCATGTTATATTGTCCTGAGATTATTAGCTTCTTGCAGGCTACTTTCACTGGTCTAGATTACTCTCTAGATCACCATCACCATCAAGAGCATGATCATCACCTAATCAAGTCGCGAATTGGTGAAACTTCTGTTGATAATAGCAATGGAATGATTGATTATATGCTCAATACTTCTCAACAACAACAAATTATATCATCTGGGTTTTGTACTTCAACTTCTCTTGATAAGTTAAGCTTTGCTGATGTTATGCAGTTTGCTGATTTTGGGCCTAAGTTAGCTTTAAATCAGACTAAAATAGCCGAGGAAGAAACTGGAATTGATCCGGTTTATTTCTTGAAGTTTCCGGTTTTGAATGATAAGAGAGAAGAACAAGGTCTAATGATTCCTCCTCACCATCAACTAGGAGGAGATCAAAATGAAGAAGAGAGATTTAAAGGAGAAGAAGAGGAAGGTAGGGTTTCGGATAATACCACATCGGTGCAACTTCAATTTATTGAAGATCAGGATCTTCAAATAAAAAACCCTTTAGTACCAGAAGTGAAGAACAAAAAAAAAAGACCAAGAACTATTAAGACTAGTGAGGAAGTTGAGAGCCAAAGGATGACTCATATTGCTGTTGAAAGAAATAGAAGAAAGCAAATGAATGAACATCTAAGAGTCTTGAGGTCTCTCATGCCAGGTTCTTATGTTCAAAGGGTATGTATTTATTTATACATAACAATAATTTTATATATTAATTTTTCCTCCATTTAAAATCTCAAATTTGGATTTTATTTTATTAAAAAAATCTCTATTAGATCTAAAAACATTTTGTCAATTCTTGTTTCTTCAATCAACAAGCATTTGCTTAGTGGTATTATCAGATTTGACGTTAGTTAGGAAAAAAAAAGTAGTCTTTTTTAAACAAAATTTGATGAATTATATAATTTTGGATTGTTGGGATGTGAGAGCGTACATGACTTTGGAAGATAAAACATATATTCATGAACTTCACACTACATCGAAAATCTTAACACGTCAAGAGTGTGACTCTCTACAACTTCTAATAGGGTTGTGTATAATTTTCTTTAGGGAGATCAAGCTTCTATAATTGGAGGAGCAATTGAGTTTGTAAGAGAATTGGAGCAGCTTCTTCAATGTCTAGAATCACAGAAAAGGAGAAGACTGTATGGAGATGGTTCAAGACAAATGGGAGATCCATCTATGCCAATTCAGCAACCTGATCAACAACCATTCTTTCCAAATGATCAAATGAAACTTAATAATGTGGAATTTGAAACCGGACTACGCGAGGAAACTGCAGAGAACAAATCTTGCTTGGCTGATGTTGAAGTTAAAGTTTTAGGGTTTGATGCAATGATAAAAATTTTGTCTAGGAGAAGGCCTGGCCAACTCATTAAGACCATTGCAGCTCTTGAAGATTTGCAGCTTAATATTCTTCATACCAACATCACCACCATTGAACAAACTGTTCTTTATTCATTCAATGTCAAGGTATAAAACATATTCATTTTATTTTCTTATGATACCAAATAAAATGACCTAACTGGAAGACTATGCACTTGTGTGCAGATAGCGAGTGAATCGAGGTTCACAGCAGAAGACATAGCGGGTTCGGTTCAACAGATATTCAGTTTTATTCATGCAAACAGCACCATGTGATTGAAGCTGAGATCCTTTTAGTAACTTTCCCTTTTTGTTTTATTAAATTCCTTATTTTATTTGTAGCAACAAATACTTGCTTCGTAGAAACAAGTGGTACTGTGGAAATAAAATGAATATGTTTGTGTAGATTAATTTCATTATGTACAGTTTGATGAGCAAAAATTAATTTTTCCTATTTATTCAATGTTGGAAAATTTAAAGAAAAATATGTCAGTTGAAAAAAAAATGTCATATATACTAAGTTTTTTCTGCTAAGAGAGAAACAACTTCAATTAAATGTGTATATGTATAATGCAAATAGAAACATACAAAAGGTGTCTTTATTTGGGTTGACTATTGCTACTTGAAGAACAATATGAACCATCTGTCTCCATCAACTTCCGTCTTTCACAACGAAACCATCTCTAACTGTGGATTGAATGATCCTAAATGTCCAGCGAAAAAGTTGTTTCTTTTATTTTATGTCAATTGATTTTTTTTCCAGAATTGTTATTTAAGATTTTTGTACTTATATTCTTCTGTTTTTGTTTGCGCACAATCACCAAATACTAAAAATACATACCGTTGGCTTGTTTTTATCATTAATATATATAAAAAAAAAAGTTATTTCTTATTATTATTTTTTAAAGATTGTCTCGGCCATATTTATAGGAGAAGCGTACTTTAAACATCTAAAAGATTATTTTGACCTCTCGACCGATCCGAATCTTTATTGACCATATCCGCTTGAGTGTGTAAAGAGATGTTACTGAAATAGTCATCAAGAAATTTTTATTTATTTTATTTAGATGAAAATTACAAGCGGTAATTCTTCAATTTTATTTTTCATAGAGTATAAAATCTAAATCTGGAAAAAGATATTATGTATCAAGTTTTTACTGCTCACATAGAAACAACTACAATTAAAATGTGTACATGTAATATGCAAAGAAACATACACAATGTTTATTATTTTATATTGATTTTTCTTTAAAAAATCATATTGAGGGCTTGTTTAGATGACCGGCAGGGATTGATAAATAATGAAACGTAAAAAAAATTGTAAGTTATGGAATTGAAGAGGCTGAAAGGAAAATGATAGGTATATAACTTATTCTTATTTGGAAGAGGTATAGTAAAGATGGTGTAAATAATGAAAATCTAAATTAGAAAACGATAAAAATATCCTCACCACTTAACTTAAAAATTAAAATAAATGTAGTACAAAATAAAAATAAAGGTATTTTAGTCATACTCTCACTTCCCCTTCCTTACATCATAATTGATGTAACAAAATTGAGCTTTTGATGGGTAAGTAAGGTAACTTATCACCATTCTTTATCCTTCATTTCCATTATTTACCCACCACAAAAACTCTCCAAAACATGGATAAGTATTTATCCTTCTATTATTTACTCTCTCTTCTCCTCTCTTATCCCTCATCCAAACAAGCTGTAAAGCTTATTGGGCAATGTTTTTTCTGCAACGTGTTGGGCAACGTTTTTGAAAAAAAAAAAAAACTTTTGAATCATATATATTTTTTTAAAAAGTATATTTTTTTTCAAAAGTATTTTTTTATTGATATTGTCACTAAAAATAGTTTAAGAAAATATATAAAATAGAGCAATTGTAAAATACAATTTATTTTTTAATATATTATATTTTTTTATTAATTAAATTCTGCCTCTAATAATTTATTTTTATGGATCTGCCATTGTCTCCTTCATATTAAAAAATAAACAACTCTTATAAAGAGAGCATGATCGACCTTAAATAAAATAGGGTTCTATGCAATATAAAATTATAAAGTTTTTATAATATTTAAAAACAAATAGTTTAATATATTTTAAACTAACAACTTTACATAATAAATAATTAAAATTAAAAAGTATTACTACATGTTTAGAATTTTTATAGGATTTCATTATTAAAATGAAAAGACAAAATCATTTCAATTTCTTTTTTTAGTTATTAATGTAAATATGGGAAGTATATATTACTTTTTTTTTTCTTTTTTACATGTATAAATCAAAATAAAAAAAAATTAGTTGATTGATAAAAAAAATACTTTTAATTCCTATTTTATAGTTGTTTATATAAATATGAAAAGTGAATTTTTTTTTGTTTTTTACCTTTTTACATAAGTAGAAACTAAATTAATTGAAGACATTAATTGTATTTTTTTTACAAACATTTAAATTACTAACATAATTTTTTAAAAGAAAGATTAAATATAATATAAAAATATTTAATTGTGAGGCTTTCCAAATTATGACCTTAGATGAAGGTCTTAGTGGCCTATACTTAAAGGCTATCCTTGAAAGAGAGAAAAACTAATAGTTAAAATAAATAAAATTAGATTTAAATCTATATTTTTATTGACAATTACAATTTGGGGAAGAGGATCGTGACTCGAACCCGCAATCTAAGAATACAAGTGCAAGGTGTCTACCACCGGACTATAATCATTATAGATATTTTATTAAAATTAAAAATTAAATTAAATAAAATAAAAAGAAAAAATTGAATCACTATCAATCCAATAAAAATCTATAGTGATTTAAATAATAAAATTATAGAAGAAACTTGAGAGAAGAGGGAGAAAAAAGACGAGTAGAGTTTTTCTCTTAGCAAACTATTTTTTAAAGTTTACTGTTTAAACCATCATATATTTTACCTCACTGTCATATATGATATAATATATATTGGTGGGATGGCTCATCATTGGCGATTGCATAAATATTATAGCAACTGACTATACATATCCATACATAATAGTATGTAAGTGTAGAATGTACTTATTTGGTTATGTGGGGTTTTTGTATGGTCTGCATAGGGTCAAGGGCCAAGGCGTCAAAAGTCAAAAGACTAGCTAGTAAGATGGTACCCTCAGCAATTAAGGTGTGAAGCATATATATGCTGTTTTTGACAAAGACCACTGCCCCATCCAAATCAACAACTCGATAAACTATTTTGCTCTCTATACAAGGAAAACGTTGTTCATCAAGTTTTCAATGATATATTCTAATTAGAATGTATTCATATTGAAGTGCTCCAGAGATCAAGAGAGAGAACAATCAAATTCTTTGGAATTGATTGAGGACAAAAACTTTTTGCCTAAATTCCAATAGTACAAATTTTAATAAGTAATTCAGTTATCATTTCACAAAAAAGTAATTTGCATTTTGTTAATAATTGGATTGAAAAATTCATCTCATACAAGTCTAGAATAGATTTATGTTCAGAGATTAGGTACGAACTTGAGAGTCTAAGACAAGAAAGAGTTCATATATGGTATTGAAAAATTCCTATTTAAGGGAATGTACATATGGAATATAATTAGGATTTTACTATTGTTGGAATATAGAGCTACTGTTACAAGCTGCAACAGAGCTGGTCTCTACTGTAACACAAGCTACAAGCTGCTGCTGTTGTTACAAGCTGCAACAAAGCTAATATCTACTGCAACAACCAACAAGACTTCATACAAAGTTAGTTACTCATCCAGCTGTACTTTCCAGCTGTGATTCAGTTATAACTAACATCTAAACAGCTGTAACTTCAAACTTGCAGTGTACACTTATTAGTTAAGATTAGATTGCTTCCTTTGTACACTAGTTAGTTAAGATTAGATTGCTTCCTTTGTACACTAGTTAGTTAGATCAGATTGCTTCTTATAGAAGCTAAACTTCTAGTATAAATACCTGTAATATTTTCATTCATATCAATGAGAAATAAAATCTAATACATTCACATCACTTATTCATTGCTTTCTACATGGTATCAGAGCTTTGTTCATAATGGAACAAGCTGGAGCAGGAGATGAGTTACCTCTACATCAAGAAAAC
>CAOJBK014272955.1:0-18808 GCA_948294925.1 Codiaeum variegatum | reverse complement strand
AAAGCACTTATAGATCTAAGCCTGTTCTTTAAAGATCTTACATCTATACACTTAATTATTGATGGTACGAAGAGATTAGAATCTCCAATTCAAAAAATTTTGCACAAACTAGAACCTATACACCCTCTAAGTTTTTTTTTTTTATATTTAATAGAGCATCTGCTAATTCACTTAGCCTATGAGGCAAGAATAACGGGGTCGGTTTAGTTTGATGGATGCATCCTTTTAAAAAGCATGGATTCAATTTGATCATTTTAATTCTTTTTTTTTTCTATTCCCAATATAATGAATCATGTTCCTTTTTTTTTTAATGTTTATAAGCATCTTAAGAAGTTGAAAAATAATGTGCCTAACAAAGCTAGAGTTGAAGGCTCTATAAGCAATGCGTAATTGGTCGAGGAAGCATCAACATTTTGTTCTCATTATTTTTAGGACCACGTCCAAATGAGAAGTCAAATTCCACCACGCAATAATGATGGGGGCTTGGACAAGCAGTCTGATGATCCATTATTACCTTCGGTGTTCAAATATCCTGATTGGGTACTAGAAAACACCATGAAGCCTAAGACTAGATATTTAATGGACCAAGAATACCACACTTCCCATTTTTATATCCTTCTCAATACCATTGAAGTCGAACCATACATAGAGTAATATCTAAATGTTTGATTTATAATATAGAAATTATTCATAGTTAGATGTGCACCGTTAAACAAATTAACATTTTCAATAGGATATACTATGATATGCTAAGGGAAATAAATCCAAATATCTCTAAAGAAGAATTTAGCAAGAATTCAAGTAGCAAATTTGACTAATGGTTTGAATAATATGTAAGTACATCATAACATCTAAACTTACAATTCATTTAATTCAACTTTACAAACATCACCATATAATACTAATATTTAATATATTTAGGTGCAACAAACAACTAATGTCGAAAATGACTTCATACGAGATCTTGTTAGAGGTCCATCGAGAAGCGTAACAACTTATACTAGTTATATAATCAATGGATATAAGTTTCATATTGAGACTTTGAGTTTAAGGAGGAAGATGATGAATAGTGGTGTGTCCATAAAAAGAACCCATTACGGAGAGGATGAACTCAATTATTATGGTAAGCTTAAGAAGGTGGTTGAGTTCCAAAAGAATCATCTTCTTCAAATGTGACTGGTATGATCCAACTCTCAGAGTTGGTACTTGGTTTAATAAGAAATACAAACTTATTGAAATGAATCAAAAGTGAAAATTAAGTAACTATGAATCATTTGTCCTTACTGTATAAGCAGTTCAAGTATGTTAATGTCCTTATCCTAGTGTGAACCATAATTAATCAGATTGGTGGTTCGTTACAAAGATCAAACCATGGAGAATTATAGAAGTGGAGTATATTGCTCTAGATTCCACCAATGGAGATGAACCCGAAGCCTTTCAAGAAGAAGAAATTGAAACACATGTCATTGAGATATAGCTTGAACCTGAAGAAGATGTTGATGCCCAAGGGGAGCTTGAAATGGTAAATAAGGAAAATGATGATGTTGATTTAGACATTGAGGCTGATAGTAGGGAATATGAAGAAGAATTTGAATTATTTTCTTAATCGGACACTACATCATCTGCATAACTCGAATACAACTTCTCATCAAACTTAAATTAAGTATGATATATTGAATGCCACATTTTAACTATGTTATGCAATTTGAGTTCAGTCTTACAAATTATTTTTTTTTCATATAATCAATTTGATTTTGACTGGATATTATCTATTTTTTATAGGGTTTGCATTTGAGGATTACGGAGTTCGCTCCTTTAGTGTCCATTCATTGATTAAGTTGTTGAGGTTAGTAACTATAAAAGTAATATGAAAATTTTAAATTGATATATTCATATGTGATGTTATATATGAGACTTACATAATTAAATGAGTTTGTTGAAATATGAATTATTGAATTATTAAATGTATTGATGAGTTTGTTGATGAGTTTATATTATTGATTTCTGTTGAAATTGGAGACTAAGTGTGTCATTGAGTTGACATATAGAAATGTATATTTTTTAGAAGGGGGAAATTTCCTATTTTTAGGGGAGGATATATCAAAATTTTGTTGAAATTTCATCTTGCTTAATGTTTGTTGTTGTCATTTTGTAAGATGAGCGGAATGCCACTAGTACGCGACTCGGTAGGCTATGTGGATTAGGAGGACGAGTCCATATGACTGGGGGTTTATGGGTTATCGTTGCTGCCTTTTACTTTAGATGCTTCCTCTACTTCTGCAGTACCAACTTCAGCAACACCATCCACATCATCTGATGCCACCCCCTCTACTATAGCATTGCCAACTCCAGTAGCATTGTCACCACCTACTGCTCTATCACTACCATCAGCCTCTACTAATGGAGAGGCAAGTACATCACATCCTCCCGTACCCTAGGATATCTACTTAAACAGTAGACCAGGGGTTACAGAGGTCATATTGCAGGGATAAGGGTGAGATCTTTAGTCCTCATTTATTTTTATACATTATGGTTGATTAATTTTTAATCATTTATTTTTTCTTTTTCAGGTTTGTTGAGCATCATGACAAATATGAGAAGATAAACAAGATTATGAAGTCATCTTTGCACCCACTAGGATTCATATAGGATAATGTTCTAGTTGAGATTAAACATCATTATAAGTAGGAGTTCAAGGTAATATATTGTCATTTAATTTATTTATTTTTCTATTTCTTTTATATTCATAATTATTACAGGAATATTTCTTTTTAACTTTTTAATTATGTAGGATATAAATATTGGTGTAAGAGAAAGATCAACAATGATGTTTTCAAGGCATGGCATGCAGTTTTTGCTGATCGGTACAAAAATGTTATGTACAAGGCCTCTCATCAGAAGAAGGCATGACCTGAGTTCATTTCAGATAAGACATGGGAGGCATATCACAAAGTATGGTAGGGATATGATGGAAGGAACAGTTCAAGAAGAACAAGGAGAATAATTTATTAGAGAAGGGTTGCCTGATTAGTGGACCATTTCGCCATACAGGTGGTTCCATTACCGCCCTGGATCATAAGCACAAGATTGTAAGTTTTTTTTTCATTTATTGTTTTTACTTATATATTATTAAAAATATTAACAATAATTGTTTCACAGGATCTGGCAAAAAAAATCCCGGAAGAGAAAGTGGGCGATGCTACTGTGTATGAGAAGAACACAAGAAGGGAAAAAGTGGAGAATGGGTTAACCTTCATTTTAAGGCTTTTGAGGTGTAATTTTTTTAATAATTTGTATTCATTAAGTGATAATTTTATATTTTTTCTTTAAAAATTATAAATTATTGTTTAACTGCATGGAAACTTCATAGCACATACATGAGCTTATTTCATAGCTGTTTAGCACTGTAGAGTCTGACATAGGCAGGAATAGCATGCCAGCAGAGCCCACACCAACTAAAGATGTACCTGCTGAGGTACAACATCAGGCTTATATTGACGTGCTCGAGACGATGTCGGATATGAGGAGGATCTGCGAGCTTGACATTAGCATATCAGGGTACTTCAGCCAGCCTAGCACCACACAGGGGGTCCCTGCTAGCACCTCCATTGATCAGCCAGTGTCCAAGGAGCAGGTTATGAACTAAGTAGAGGCTATTTTAGTGGACATCATAAAACTCATCGCACAGAGAGTAGATGTAGCAATAGGAGTTTAGGAGTGGTGACAGTGCCATCATCAGCAACATAGTGGTGACAGTGCCATCATCAGCAACATACTTCTCCAGTAAATCCCATAGTCACAGTTGATCTAGCATCCCCTGCCACTACCCTTACAGTCCCAGTTGCGAGGTTCTTCCCTGAGCGTGACGCACTCCTTAAGTTTTGGGCTTAAGGAAACTAACCACGAAGGGAAGGATTATGCTGCTTCGATTCGAGTCTCACATAGGAATAACCCCATATCGGCCCGTTAAGTGAAAATTGTGTGTTGTGAGTCACCACTTAATGTTTTAGAAAAATTATTTCATTTTCATGGTGAATAAGAACTAAGTATGATTATTAACTCCATAAAATGCTATTTTGCCCATGAAAAGACACAAGCCTCGAACTAAATTATGGATTCGGGGACTAGTGTTTGTTACAAATTGGATTTTAGGAAAAGTTAATTTTCTACATTTGGGCTTTGAAAACATATGAATTTGATTAAAACTCAATTTTAATGTATGCATGATGATATATAAATAGTGCATGAACAATTATAACAGTTAGATAATGATGCATGAACATATATGACATGAATGGAAGAATATAAAAGCGATGAAAATAAGAGAAATAGTAAAATAAATGAAATAAAATAAATAAGGGTCTTTCCTCTAGCTGAATTGGTACTGGGGAGAGCACACATCCCCAATATAACCAATAAATACAATAAATAAGAAAATTAAATATAAGCAAAATATATGAAAATGGAGAGCACAAATTCCCCTTGAATCAAGCATCATATAGCAAAATAATAATAATAAGAAAATAATAATAAAATAAAAAGATCAAAATAACACAAAAATTGCAAAGAAAGGGAAAAGAATAATTAAATTTGGAAACAGATAAATAAAAATGGTTTTGGAGTTGAAGCCTTTTTGGATCAGGCTTGTCAATGAATCCCTTTGAATGGGAATCAAACCCCACTCAGTTCTCCCTTCTCACGAATTGTTAGAGGGTTGTTTTATGAAAAGTGGTTGGTTGGTTGTGTTCAGAAGCTAATTGATTTTAGTTAAAAAAATAATTAACTAATTGATTCAGATTTTAATTAAGAAAAAATGAATTTTAATTATGAATTCCTAGGCCATATTTTAGGATTAATCAGAAAAATAAAATTAAAATGTTGCTAGAAGAATTTTACCTTTTCCTTGCGATGTCGAGGAACTGGAGGTTTGGACGGTTTGATTAAGCCAAAATGAATCTCCATAGTGTTTAAGTGTAATTTGAGTGAATAATTTGGCAGAGGTTCAGGGTGTCACAACTTGTGGAAAACCATGCCCAAATGCTCTATTTATAGAGAAAAATGTGAATTAAATTTGCGCTCATGCAGAGGGCTTGGAGCACATGCGGGGGACTCAAAGCACTCACGGAGAGGGCTTGGAGCTCACACGGGGGACTCAAAGCGTACGCAGGAGACTCAGAGCGCACGTTGACAGCTCATTGTGCACGCAAGCTACAGGCACACATGCAAGTGGCTTAGTGTGCACACAAGCTGCCTTGCATGCACACAGGTGGCTCAGCTCGCATGCAAGCTACCACGTGGTTCGACTAGATCTTATTTGGTTCAGTTTTTCTATATTTTTGACTTTTTAGGGCAGTTTCAGATTTGATTTAGGTCTGATTTGAACCTATGGACTCATACTGATGGGCCAGACTTGATGGTGCGAACAATAAGGGTTCACACCCGCCGATCCAACAACCTTTATACTGCCACAGACCCTATCGATCAAGCATCCCTTATTGATCCCATAGATAACACCTTACATACTTCTGATCTAACTCAGGAGTAATTATGTATTAGATACATCATGTTATTATGTTTGAATGTTATACATTACTGTATTTTTATTTTATTAGTTTTAAGCATACTTTTTTTCACTATATTATACATATATCAATTTTATTACAATCTTAATTATCAAGTTTTAATACTTATTATTGTTGCCATTCAAATACATATTATATAAATAAAAAAAAATTATGTTAGGATTATAGATACAATTAATTAGTAAATAATCGATAGGAATTACTAAACCATAATTAGTGACCTAATTAATTGGTTGCTATTTTGTGAGTAATCCCTAAACTAGAATTAGCAATGTAATTAATAAGTCTCTAATTAGTGACAATTATTTGATTGGTAATTTGTCAGTAAATGTCATACCAAAGTTAGTGTGATAAAAATGGGTTGCAAAATTTAACGACACAATATTATGTCTCTATTCCCTCCAAAAAAATCAATTATAAAACAAATTAGCAATGAAAATATTGCTCGCCAATCAGTGATGCAATTAATTTTCGTCTTCAATTTTAATTTAGCGATGAGTAAATTACCAACGTAATCTTTTTGTCGATAATGCATTGCCTAACCAAATTAGCGATGAAAAAAATTCAATTAGCGATAAAAATATTGCATCTCTAATTATGAAATTTTTTGTAGTGTCAACAAGAAAATTAAATGTGATATTGACAATTTTAGTGTCTGAACTTGGCAAAATTTGACAATTGAGTGTATGAACTTGCAAAAGTGAATATTATGTGTTTGAACTTGTAAAAAAAAAAAGAATAAATCAATGTTTTTACAGAATATTGTCGGTAATTTGCTGACGTCGTCCATTTTTTCTCATGTACTTTTTTACCAAATTACCGATAATATCTGGTAAAAACATTGGTAAAAACACTGTTTTGTTCTATTTTTACAAGTTCAAATGCTTAACTGTCACTTTTGTAAGTTCACACACTCAATTGTCAAATTGTGCCAACTTTAGACACCAAAAGTATCAATATGCCAAAATTAAATTCGATTAGAAGAATTAGTTAAGCAAATTGAGGTATAAGAGGTGAGTTTATCTGTTATGTTAATGCAAAATGACCAAATTTACAACTTGTTATTGTTTTGGCATCCTAGCTAAAAGCCTTGTTATAAGGCATATATGCCTATTAATCTTATTGTTATGTTTCTTTAATCTCATTGAGATTATTTAACCAATATTGCATTTCATTGTATTAAACCATTGAACTACTTATTTGAACCTAAATTATTACTTGAGCTATTTGAACTATTAAGTTATTGATTTGACATTGCCAATATGTATATGGTAGAACACCCATACTAGTAGGGGTTTATACTATTAGGCTTGTGCACAAGTGACTAAACTAATATAGTCAAATTTATCAATTTCCTACCTAGAGAGGACTATGTACTCTGGGCATATGCTCGACTAGGTATATGTAATCGAGGTGACATGATTCCCTCACCTATTTTACGACACTTTTGTGACCGTTCTATTATAGCATTATGTGAATGGTGTTTGTATCCCTCTTGAAGTAATGGTAATTATATGTTTGAGTTTTGTTCATAAGAGATATTTGATTCTATTATAGTATACACTGCTTATTTATAACCATTTATTTTACTATCATATGATATTGATATCCTGTCCACTGGATTAGTATATGCATAAACTCACTCAGATGAAAGCTCACATATAATTTTTAATGATTTCAGGAGCTAGGGTTGGTGAAGTCCAGCTTCTTGGTTGCATATTTCTCCACCAGAAGCATATCAATACTAAATACATTACCTGATTTATATATTGTGCAGTATGATCTAGAATGCTTCGTAATATGGACAAATATAGAATTTGACATGTATTTGTATATGATATGTCATATGAGATGGTATGGTATGATATTTTGGGAACCCAAAAGGGGTCATAGGTGTTGACATTGTTTTGGAAATGACTTTAGAAGTGTTATCTTCTATTTTTATTTTAAAGAGCTAGTTCCAGTTTTATGTGGAACTCCGCCGAAATTTCGATTGAAATCCAATGATTTCTAATATGATCTTTAATAATGTGTTTGACATGAGTTATATATCCTAGGAGAGTCATAGATTCTGAGGTTTTATGGGCGTATTGTGGCTTTAGGCTTACCCTTGCCTTAGGACTGTCACATCTTTGGATTTGGGGTATGGCAGTTTCAATATCTCTTTTTTTTTTCTAGATATTAGTCTTAATTCTTTTTTTTCAATAATTTTTACAAAATTAATTGAATTTTTAATTTGGAGGGAGAATAGCGAGCCAGAACTTTTGGCTTATAGTGACTAGATTTCTTTATCTAGGTCTATAATGATCGTAATACAATATCAATTACAAGGAAACAAAAAAATTCCTCATTAAAACAATATAAAGTATGCTTTTAATGACCATTTTTCATGCCCTCGTTATTTTTGGTCATTAAAAGTAATTTTCTTGTAGTGAAAAGCTTCTAAAACATCAATTTTTTAAGCAATAGTCCAATGTTATGGAAATAAACTAATTGTGGGTACATGATGTGTAACGTAAGTGCATAATATATCTCTATTCGAATAAGATTCATTTAATATTCTAAAAGTTGAATTCCAATAAGTCGAAACATCTCATGAATTTTTTTTAAGTTCTATAGCATTAGCAAGAAAAAATTGTTGAAATGCTTTTCGTACTAGTGAAAATTTTCAAAATGATTCACCATAGATTTAATTGGACTAATATAATTGGGGAGCTTAGTCAAAGAATCTTACACGCATAAATTTAAAACATGACAAGCACATCTAGAGTGAAAATACTTACCTCTAAAAACTAGATGGCAAAGTTCTTGTAATCAAGGGGTAACAACAGTATTTAAAGAAGCATTATCAAATGAAATTGAAAATATTTTTTTCTCCAAATTATATTCTTGAAAAATGGTGCATATGAAAGTGTTATGTCCTAAAGATAATCAATTTTGAGTGTCATAATATTGTTCATGTAATTTAATAGATCTATAACCTTTAGATTAATTTGCTTATATTGATAACGTCCATAGAATATTAATTGTATAAAGGAAATCTTATGAGAAAATGATGATTAGATTCTTATTACACCATATAGATTATATTCTTAAATATCCCTAGTCATGACATTAATAAGACTGGACATTTTTAATGAGGAAAGACTAGCACATATTATGTTGCTACTTTGTGAAAGTAGTAGTTGCTCTTATGACTATGGTGTGGTGACAATTAACTAATTTGTGGATGCTTGTTACTATGAATAAGTTCATTAGATTGACCCGACTAAGAGATAATAAATGGATAAACTATTTGAGTGTCATTGTCATTATCTCTTAATGATTGCTTTAAGTAAGTATCCTTAGACTTGAGATTATCACAATATCTTATATATGGATTATAGTACTTTGACTTTAATGATCATTTTCTAATATGGTTTACTCATATCATGGAGATTAGGTGTTATATGAAGTATATGAAGATTGTACATAGTTAATAGAGAACTATCACTCCTAAAAGTAGGAGAGTTATATTCCATGGCTTTTTATAGGAAAGGGTAACTCCAAAATCTCTAGCCAGAGTAGTCAAGGAAAATCTTATGAAAAGAGTTTCAAATATTTTTTCTTATAAAGAGTTGCAAGTTCCGGAATCAAGAAAAACAATATTGATTATATGAGTTGACACAATTCCACACTCATTATCAATATGGAATATAAGAATGATAAAAGAGTTTATTACATGGCAAGTCGTTCATAAAAAGTGTAGCCATAACCACATTGTATTCTACATTACTTGGGTGGTCATGACACATTGCTAGATGTCAATATTGATATATAAATATGAATTAATTAATTAGTAGAATTAATGATAAATTAAAAGAGTTTTAATTTATCTAATTTTAAATTTAATTAGAATAATAATTAATATTTATTGCAAACGTAATGAGAACTTGATGGGTCCCACACAAAAGGACAAATATTAAAGATATAAAATGAATTAATCAAGTAGGGACTTGATTGAAATGTATTTATACTTTAGGGATTGAATTAAGATTTTATAAAATATAATGACTGATATGTAAATTTACAAAAATTGTAATCCAAATTAGATTTGGATTATACTTAGTGAAAGATGATGAACGCATGGCTGCGGCAAATTTGTTTTTTTTTTTTTTAAATATGTATTTGATATATATTATATTTTATAAATATCTCTCAAGTTAGAACTTGAATTTAATCACTAAAATTCATCATTTGTAGAAAAAAGTTTTCTATGTTTTTTTCAATTTTATTCATATGGATTTTCCGTTATTGCTACTCAATTTGGATAGCTTGTGATTTACTGCAACCTCAGTGAGACGAACAAGTTTTACAGAGATAAAATCTGATATTTAAGCTAAGCGATTTTTGTCTAATCTTTATTTAAATTATGTTAATTAATTAAGGCGATACGTGGTAAAGGAAATAAAATTTTAAATTATTTCATCGCATATGTATGAGATGCATGATTATTTCCTTACAGTGGTATCAGAGCCATCCTTAATTAATTAATATAATTATTTATAATTATGAATTTTAACTATTAAAATTATGTGTTAGGGTTTGGTGTTAAAATTTTGAGTTATTAAAAAATTATTAATACATAATTTTGAATGACTATTTGATATTCATTAGTATTTGATTATTTAAAAAATGATTTACTAAAATAAAAAAAATATGGGGATTGATTTGGTTGAAATTGCCCCACCTTTTAATAAGAAAAAAATGTTTAAGTTTCTTAAAATTGTTGACCATGATTTTTTTTTTTCTCTTTGTGTTGGTTACTATTAGTATGTGGTCAAAAGAATTTTTTATGAAACCACGCTAAATGGTTTCTCCATATACAATGAATTGAAATCTAAAGCCTTTTTGGGTTATTTATTTCAATTATTTTATTTGAATAGGTTTAAGCATAAATAAGGAAAATAAAGCTAATATGATTATTATTTGGTTTGATCCAAAATTATTTTGGATTTTTTAATTTTATGTTTGTGATTTTAAATAATAAAATTTCTAATTAGATTAGGATAGTAAT
This sequence comes from Codiaeum variegatum, assembly GCA_948294925.1. Classification (NCBI taxonomy): domain Eukaryota; kingdom Viridiplantae; phylum Streptophyta; class Magnoliopsida; order Malpighiales; family Euphorbiaceae; genus Codiaeum; species Codiaeum variegatum. The sequence goes on along the minus strand of CAOJBK014272955.1, from coordinate 8,170 downwards.
TTAAGAAGTTATAAAGTAATGGGATTACCTAAAACAAATTAGATTACTAGTTTGACTATAATTAAATTTCTTATATCCTAAAAGGTTTAGAACTCCTTAAATTAATTAAAATTTTGCATCTAAATTCCAATGAGATTAGGTAACTTAAATCCTATTGAGAATGGGATAACAAAACTAAGATTAATTTAATTATTTAATGCGAATTAAATCATTAAATTACAAGATAATTTTAGAAAAATACCTTGTGATTTAGATATTTTTCAGATCTAACCCTGGCTTTTAAAACTTATCCAAACAGTGTTATGTGGTTTGCTTCGTTAGCATATGACCCTCGACCACTAACAATGTTAAATATTGCTTATGTGGTGTTGAGGTGGCATCCTTTGACACATGGTAGCACATGGATGATGATGTGGTGACACATGGCACTAAGGTGGTGCCCTTTTTCAATCCACATCATTATCCATGTGTCACCACATCATCATCCACATGTCACCACATGTCAAAAGGATGCCACCTCAGTGCCACTTAAGTAATATTTAACGATGTTAGTGGTCGAGGGTCATATATGCTAACAAAGAAAACCACATAGCACTGTTTTGATATGTTTTAAAAGTCAGGGTCAGATCTAAAAAAGGTCTAAACCACATGGTATTTTTCTGAAATTAACCCTTAAAATTAATAACATATAATGATTCATAACTTTTAGAAATTAATTTTTCTTCTATATCATTCATGTTTAATGAATGGTGATTGATGGCATGATGGGTGATTATAGACTATGACTAATGTGATTGGATTGAATGGTTTTGTTTTTAATAAATAGGGTCTACATGTCCTGCTTTTCTCTATTTGTTTATGGGATTGTATAATTCTTTTCTCATCTAAACTCCCCTAGAATGTAACTCAAGGTTTCTCTCTCTTATGTAAAGTAGTTTACATTGGTTTATATTAGATAAGAAAAATTTTGTAATCCAAGAAGCAAGAGAGCATGGAACCAAATGAAGTTTGAAGGAATTTGAAGAAATTACCTAGGATTTGACCTTCTAATTTCCTTTTTGGCTCAAGGAAATTAGTTTAGAAAAGTCCATAATCATTCATGTTATTTTTTGACATGTTTATGTATTTAATATGTGATATTTTCTATGTATGTATGTATGTCATGATTAGACTAAAATAATTAACAGAAAATTCCTCATTAAAATATTAAGTCATTAATAATAATTGAAATCGCCTTCCATTATTATAGCAAGATAACCAAAGTTATTTGTCATGCTAACTTGCTAAGTCTCCTTCAAGGTTAATTAACAATGAATATGTTTGAGCTATGAATTATGAGTTATTTTTGAATAATGAGTCCAACTTAACTAAAATATATAATTTGTTAAGCCTTCCTCAAGGTTATATATTTTAGAGACAAGGTTGAGATGTACATAAGATTTATTTATCAAGAGTTGATAACTTAACAATCTAGGAGTTACATGAGATGTAATTGATGATAATTATCTACCTAATTATTTTAATTTTGGTTTTTTGAGTCTCCCTCAAGATCAAAATAAATTAATGGGATCCTAACTCAGTAGAAAATTTTATGAAAATTTTTCGAATCAATATTGAGGGTTATTAGTTTGAACAAAATAGTAGGAGTAAATTAAATAATAACAGTTCATATTATTTAATTTTGTTACATGAATCAACAATCATTATATTCTATCTTTACATAATAGGTTGTTTTTAAAATGGGTTCAAATATTAACTTACGTAGCATTCTTGATAACAACAAATTAATTGGACCAAATTTCTTAACATGAAAATTAAATTTGAGAATGGTTCTTAGATTTGAATGGATAGCATATGTCCTTGATAAGTCAATGCTAGCTACACCACTAGTTGAAGTACAATTGTCACTTTATGAGTTCTATGACAATTGTGTCTTGGACAATGAAACAACTGTATGTTTGATGCTAGTCGCAATGACAGAAGATCTTCAAAAGCAACCTGAAAATATGGTTGCCCACACCATAACTTCTCATCTAAAAGAGTTTTATTATAAAAATTCGAGGTATGAAGATATGAGATATCTAAAAGCCTTATTCAGTTGTAAATTTGTGGAAGGATCTTTTGTAAATGATGATTTACAAAAGATGATTGATTATATTAAGGATTTGGGATGTATGGGATTTGTCATAAACCATGAGTCAAATGTTGACATGGTCTAGCAATCATTACATCCTAATTTTCAAGATTTATTATAAACTTCAAAATGAACAAATTAGATGTGATTTTAACTGAAATCTTGAATATGGCTTCTTCTACTAAGTCTGAAATTCTAAAGAATAAAGGACAAGTTTTGCTAGTTGTGATTTCCAAGCTTAAGAGGAAGTTCAAGAAAGACCAAGGAAGCAGTGGGAGTGCAAAAATGGCAATCCTATTTCATTGAAATCATAAGAGGTTGAGGTTAGATAATATAAAGAAATCATAACTTTGGATTATGGACTAGGCCATATAAATGAGAAACCATTTCCAAATTACATAAGGATTGGTATTTGGATCAATTTGATTATGAATCATTTGATACATACAAGTCTTATTTAATGAGCAAAATGACTAAAATGCCTTTTAGTGGAAAAGGTGAACGGTCAAAAAATATATTGGACCTTATACATTCGAATGTATGGGGGCCCATGTCTACATAAACAAGAGGTGATTATTCCTACTTCATAACTTTTATTGATGAATACTCATGATATTGTTATGTGTATTTGATGAAATACAAATTTGAAGTATTTAAAAGTTTAAAGAATTTAGGTTAGAAGTAGAGAAACAAACTGGCAAAAGTATTAAAATACTAAGATATGATCGAGCTAGAGAATACTTAAGCCATGATTTCCAAAGTTATCTAAAACATATTAGGTTTCTTTCTCAATGGAGTCCTTTGTATACACCACAATATAATGGTGTATCTAAAAGGAGAAATCGCACAGTGTTAGACATGGTATGCTCTATGATGAGTCAAGTGGATCTTCCAAATTTTTTTTAGGGATATGCCCTAGAAACTTCTTCCTTTACACTAAACCGTGTTCCATTTAAATTAGTCGACAAAACATCATTTGAGACATGGAAAGGTCGAAAATAAAAAATTTTGTAACTTTCACGTTCATAGTCCAAATCAAGTACCATTTCTCCTATGAATTCTATAGTCATTCTAATTTCATTTAATTAGAAAGGATTATTAATTGTGTCCTTGCATAATCCACATTCTTACCTCATCTTAAATTTTGTATTCTTTCTCTTGTCTTACGATCCATTTACACACATCAGTTTTTGGTCTATTTTTAGAAGTTTAAAAACGTAACTTAGCCAAACCAAAATCCACCACAATCACCTGAATTGATCCCATTGGGTATCCATTACTAAGTTTGAGAGTTAACCTAAGATTCTAAGCCAATTTCTCATTTGTCAAAATTTGCCTAAACTTATTTTCTTAGAAATTCAGCACTTGACATTTTAACAAGATGAGGCTTGTAATTTAGGATAATTTTAACACTCTAAAATTTTCCAACCTTAACTTAATAGATTAAAAATGTTGATAGTGATATTTCATGTTGGAATATGTGTGCAAAGGTTTCTATGAATTGTGAATTTGATTTCTCAACGTGATATATGGTTTATTATTATTATATGTTAAAAGATTATGAATGCAAGGTTCACAGTTATGAGATTCATGTTATCATTCACTTGAGTGACACCATTCTACACTAGTATGACACTCACAAGAATTCATAATTATTTATTTGTATTTAGAATTCTATATTTCAACTCACTTTTTTACCAAATATGTTGACATTATGAATATCTAAATTCTTAAGATAATGATCTTAGAAGTCAATTTAAAGAAATAATAAGCATAAATCATGCTTAATTCCATGCATCTAATGATTTCAATTCGATGTTGAATTGAGATACATTTTTGTGCATAGAATTTCTGACAAGCAAAGCGATCGCCTATCAATCCTTGTCGATCAAAGATGAGGGTTAATTATTACATGTATCATCTTTCTTAGGAAATTTTCATTTTTTTATTTATATATTTAAATATTTTTATCTTTCATTCTTTTGAACTTTTGATCTCATGATTAAAACACTGAATCAGATTTTATGATAAATTGAATACAAAGAGATTTTCAAATAAAGAAAACTGAATATGAAATTAAATAAATATCTATTATATATTCAAGTGGAATGTTCAATAACCAAAATTATGAATATGAGAAAGTAGTCGACCAACAATAATAGGTTATACTTATATATAAGTCAATACTGGAAGAATATAAGAGTTAAATTATAAATTGAGCGATTGAGACTCAAAATGCGATTAATTAACAAAACTTTTAAAAAAGTGAAAAAGTGATTAATATGCAATAGAGGGGCGATATATCAAAGTAATGGAAATTTTTTATGTAATAACTGTGAACTTCTAGAATCTCGTTCTCTACAAATTTTTGATGAATCGATTTTCATTTTTCATACTTCTTTTGAGACTTTGCACATAAAATAAAATTTTCTCTCGAAATCATGACTTGGGAAAAAACATTTTAAGGTATCCATAAATTCTTAAATTTAAAACTCTACCATTTCTAGCCTTCGAAAATCTTTTCACAAAATTCCAAGTTTGAAAACCATCAAGTTAGTTATCTAATAAAAGGGATTTTATACTCATGAACAAAAAGGAAAGTGTTTTTTAAATAATCTCCAAACATGTCATGTGTTTTAAAGTTATAAAGGATTTTTATACTAAACTGATTTTAGATCCGATTTCATGAAAAGTAAGAATTTAAATAAATATTTTATTGAAATTCCATTTTGATGGCTCCATTTTATAAATTTTCATTAAAAGTAAAAAAAAATGACTTTCAATTAGAATTTAAAATTCAATTTTCATTTATTTATAGATATCTTTTAAACAGAGATGATGAGGTTCCTTTAGCTCACTACTAAAACACACCAAACTGTTATCCAAGGTTAAAAAGTAATTGTACATTGATTATGACCTACTTCATTCCTTCATAGGTCATGAATTCTTAAAAACCCAAAAAGTAAAAAACTCCTTATGTTGATATTTTAGACAAATCTCTCGGTAAAGGTTTTCTCCAAAATATTTTCTCAATGATTTGAAGTTCTTTTCAAATAAAATTTCATTTTCATATAATGTCATCTCATAAAAGACATTTATGACCTTGAAACCTAGAAGATTTAATCTGACAAAATGATATGAATAAGTCTTGAAGGCTACCATAAGGTATGATGAATTCGTATAGACAATACCACAAGAATAAGAATATATAACCCCCACTAAGTACTATATATATATATATATATAAGCACCTATATGACAAAGCTTAAAAAGGAAACATATGCCGACGAGTATGATTTCTATAAGGTAGCCTTTGCAGAGGAAAGTTTCTAAAAGAGATTCCTGAAATCTCCTCTTCAGTTAAACGATATAATTACTCTGAAATCATATATATATATATATATATATATATGAGAATTTGTGAATTGAAGTATTTATGTGAAATGGAAAGTTGAAAGTGGAATAGTTGGGTGACGTATATAACGTCATTATTGTGTACAATATTCCTTCAGAGGGGATTTATAAAGCTCTGATCATCGGGAGGGGTTTTCCACCCACTTCAGCCAGAGGGGAAAGGTCCCAGCCATAATGATCTGATCGATTCCTGCGACTATAATGTGTTAGCGAATGACCGAGTATGAGGGTGTTGAAAATCGTTAGAGATAATTAGCTAAATTGTCAGGATATTCCTAATATTCTATATAGATAATAAATTTCTACATATAACAATATAATATTTAAATTATATATTTTTACATATATGTATTGAGGTTAGTCAGATGTAATTGTTATGAATTGATTAAAGTATGAGTATATAATAGCTAGCCTATGTGGGACTAAAAATGTTATTATAAAACCTATAATTGGAAAAATGTGTACTATAAAATGAAATCTCATAACTGGAGTAAAGTGACTCCAAGAAATATTGAGAACCTATAAAAGAGCATTTTTATAAAAAGAGAATGATCTCACATGTACTAAAATATAGATAAACCAAGTAACTACTGAAAGCCTAAATATTGGCATATATGTCACTATGTGACACATATAAGTGTCATGGAATAATATTTTATCTTAAAAAGCATTTATTGATAAATAAAATTATGAAAAATACCAGAATCGTATAATAAATGATAGAAATATTATCATATTTAGGTATTGATTCCATCAATGTTATGATAAAACACATGACAGAAATACATAATGGCGACTTCCATACTCATAGGTTAATAAAGAGATTTACTCATATTATAAATGAGCAACCCATCTTCTATCTCATCTTAAATTATTTCTTCATCTTGAAACTCTAAATTTCCTTTCGGAAAGTAAAAGCACAACAAAACCATAATAGCAGGCATGCTTTTAAAATTTCACCTTATCAAGAAAGTTTCCAAAATTTGTTATTACTCCTCACTGAGTACTTTCTACTCACCCTCTTTTGTATTTTTTTTTCTTCATTCTATTCCTTTTACTTTCTAAGTACGCAAGATAGTAAGACAAAAATGTGATATTAGATGCTCCTGGCCTAATAAAGTAAAATGATGATTTGTAAAGGGAAACGATAAAGCAAAACTCTAGGCGACCTTGTGGGAATGGATGACACTGTAAGATGTCGCCTGTTGAAAAATGATGGATTTAGTGAATGGATAACCTGAAAGGTAAGAATAAGGGTTCTACGGATTTTGGCGGTTGTGCACCTGGTTCAAGCCTTAGAACCATTACATCTCTTAGAAATAAGATGTGACATATATTGAGCAATCATACAACATCATATCTTTAAGAGGAATAAGTGGAACGATTGGAGAAAGAAAACTATTATCCAAAGTTTTACACAACCAATTATTTTTGTGGTCTTTAATTGGGTTAGGAGTACGATTTGCATTCTTAGTTGAAACTAAACTTGAATTATGTAATAAGAACAGGGAATAAATACAAATGCAATTTAGAGTTCTCATATTTCATAAGAAACATTAAATCATAAAAAGTAAAATAAAAATAAAACCAAACCAAACTCATTAAGGCTTCAGTGCATTATCAAACTTCAATTCATATCAGTCTCTGAAACATGTGTAAGTTTAGTCAAATTGATTAAGAATTATTAATGATATGTGTACTAGTTTCTTTATTGAAATAATGATTTAGTAGAATTTACTTTGTATGCATTCTATCAATTACTAACTGAATAAAGGAATTTGGATTGAAGCTTTTAAATTTTGTGAATTTAAGTTAGGTTACATAATAATATGAAGTTAGGCTATATAATAATTATTATATGTTGCTTGGAATTATTACAAAGGAGTAGATGAATATTTTATATTAAAAGAAATATAAATTTTATGATTATAGAATTAAAAGCTACAGTTCAATGCATCATAACATTATTATACTTTGTAATTCCCATTTACTTGCCTTTAGTATTGGTCAAATTATATTATTATTCTAATAGTTTATGTCAATGTTTTAATTAGACTTTTGAGTTATGGTAATGAATAATTTGGTTGATGTTGAGATATGATTAAGGGTTGTACAACTAGGTATTAAGATTGGCAAGTGGATTTTTGGCATTTCTATTTATGTTTAAATATTGTAACATGATTTGTTGACATATGTCTGTAGTTAAAAGAGGCACTTGGAATAAAATATTTCCTTAATGGATAGGGGCGATTCCCATTTAATTGATGTTCTATAAATTGTGACTATGAATATAGAGGTAACTTGAGCATTAATCTATTTGGAAAAAGTTGCTTCTTTTTTTCCAAATGAAAGTCGCTTCTTTTGAGTGTTAGTTGGTTCATTACTAATTTCAATTTATTTACTAAAGACCATTGCTTTTTCCTCAAATTTGCATGGAAGCAATTATTTGCGGTCCTATCATTCAGAGTCGGGCTCTTTTTTCAGCCATTCCAAAAGTATGTAAATACATTTTTATCAACTTTTATTGGTTATTTTCTTATTAGTTAATTTTACTTTGCAAGATTTGTCTGCTTCAAAGTCAGATTTAGGGGCTTTATATTGGTTAGATGAGCTTGTTAGATG
>CAOJBK014272319.1:0-15770 GCA_948294925.1 Codiaeum variegatum | reverse complement strand
TCCACCCTGGCCAGGGACTTGCATATCAAGAACAACCAGAAGTCATAGGAGTCCTTCCTTGGTTACCCAAGTTAATGAATCCTTTCTTGGTTAAACACTTATCCCAACATACCACTGATTATGGCCACCACATGCTATATACCAATATGTGACTAGCATTGGTATGTAAGCAGTAACAAACCACAACCACCAATATGTCAGATAACATGCCACCTCAAGTCTAAGGATTATATGCACAATCATGATCTAGATGATGCGATATTGACTAGTAGGTAACGACCCATGTATCCATCATCTAGCGTCACTGTTCAGCTTACTCATCCCACGAGTGCTCATGTGTTGTCACGACATCACATGTCTGTAGCATGGGACTCACTACCTCCATACCAATAAGTATCTCATACTTATCATGGATACCAACAGAGGTGATAGTCTTTCGGATTAATGGCGTCCCTACCAATAATCCTATGACCACGAACAACCTTTAAAGCATCTGTTAAAAGTGCAATCTGTCATTCATATTCTCAAACTTTTTGAGAATAGATTCCCTACAGAATACTTAAGGGACATATATACGTACGATACTAGGAATGTATCCATTTAAAGAACATATATACTAAAGCCAATTAGGTTTTCGTTTACATTCGCATACTGAGTGTAAGCTTTAAGGCATACACTGCTAACATTATCAACTCGACCAACAGAGGCTTAGTGATCAAAACCCAGACGCTGTCTTAGCCAAAGCAAGCTACATTTTCCCACCACTTAAGGTGGCCCAGTACTATATATAATATTATTTTATTCATTTTAGCATTGAGTAATAAATTCAATTTGAAGAGTATGAAATATGTAAAAAATTTATAAATGAGTGGGTGTTGAACAACACAAACTAATTAGTTTTGTATAAGTGAATTCCAAAACAAACTCATTTATACCCCCATATATGTACAAGTCTATGATTTTCAATATGGTTCATGGTTTCAAAACCCTTTTATTAGACTGATGATGATTCCTTTTGGATCAAACCTAATGAAGAGATGTCAGTTGGTCTATATATAAGCAAGTGTTAACTGATCCGTTAATGTTAGACCACAGATCAAGTCAGGTTGCACTTGGGAGGTGTGTTACGAAATAAATCGCATGTCGGAAGAGTATGAAATATGTAAAGGTTTTATAAATGAGTGGGTTTGGATTTAACACAAATCAACTGGTTTTGTACAAGTGAATTCCACCAGTTATTCACTTATAAGCCCACATGTATGTGAGTTTATGAACTTCAATAATCTACACATTACAAAAATATTGAAAACAATATCTCACAACTTTGAGTTTTTATAATTTTTGCTGCCATGAAGCTTACATCTCAAGCCAATACAATAGTTGATGTTGAGGATCCATATGCTAGACTCTTTCCGGATTGATTAGTGATGACCTGTCGCTTATATCTGCCAAAAACAGTGGCGGACCTGAGGTGTGTCATCCGAGGGGCCACCCCCTCTTAAGTTAAAAAAATTATTATTATATATTAAATTTTTAATTTTTTTGAATCCTGTCTTCTATATCATTTGAGAAATAAAAATAAAAATAAAATCAGTCTCACCTTAATTCTTATTCTTCTAATTGAGCTTTTAATTTGAGTCAAAATAAAATTGAATCAACTAAAATTAATATGAAAGGCTAAACAAAAATAATAAAAATAATGCATTCAAGTTTATGTATATAAAGTATTTTGTTAATTTTAATTTTCAATAACTAATATAATTTTAAAGATTAGATATTATAAACTTCGTGGATGCGATTTTATTAAAACAAAATTTTATATTTAGAATGAAATTGTGGATTCGCCACCGGCCAAAAAGACATTAATTTTCTTGCAATCCAACATTCAGAGAATGACGGTTTATGATGGCTCCTACATACTTTTTTTTTTAATTATTCTTTACACTTTGTTTTTATTTTTTCATACTTGATTGCTTTATATTTTTGTTTTTTCATACTTGATTGCTTTATATTTTTGTTGTTATTCCAAGAATATATATATATATATATATATTTTGTTTGGATTATTATTCTGATGAAAAATACTAAAATAGTGTATAATTATATTGGTGCCATTCAAGCTATTCCAAATAAGAAACTCGATTAACAATAATCAAAAGCGATCGCTATATTGAACTTGGTCTAGTTTTTTTATAATAATAATAATAATAAAACTAATGAAGCAATGAAAAACAACATGAGAACTCATAATCTATATGTCAAATTGTTAAGACATATAATTTTATATTGAAAAATTACAAACATACATATAAATATATAATATTTTAAACTTCATGTTTAATTGATTAGTTTTAACATTTTAATCATGCTTGAATTAAATCATTATTATCTGTTTCAATCATCATCTCAATCATTCACAAATCAAAATTCTCACACAAATAATTATAAATCCTTACATCTTTCTAATGATATGATCTAAAACTGCCCCAAGTGGAAACAACGACTCCATATTCACTTAGAATTAAGATTTTATTGAGTTAAGTTGAGATATTTATTTATATTTAGGGCCGGTCGATCGCTTGGATAAGTAACAAGAGAGAAGTCAAAAAATAAAATAAAAAATATATATATTAGACTATAAGATGAGAAAAGTTAAAAAGAATAAGAAAATTACTAGAATTCACAGTATAATGCTGTATTCCTTTTTCCCCTTTTTCTTTTTATAAAATCTATATGTTTTAGGTTTTGTTTGTTTCTAAAAAAATATTTTCATACATGTTTTTTGTGTTTCGTGTATGCTGAAAAATTAGTCAAAGAAAAATATTTTCCTAATCAGGAAAATGACTTCCCTTCCCATTTTGAGAATGGGAAAAAATATTTAAATTAAATGAACATGTATTAATTAACATATTAACTAACGACAATTACTTCCGACGAACTCCGGCCACCACCGGCTGCTGATTACCCCACCGGTCGGTGGGCCGGTTGCCAAAAATTTTTAAAAAATATATTTTATGTAATTTTCTTTTGTACTTAATTATAAATTAAAAATATTGAATTTTACATATTTTACTAGCTTCTTATATAAAAAAGAAAATAATATTTTTTCAAAACATGTCAAATACTAGAAAATAATTTCTTTAAAATTTTAAGTGTAAAACCAAACAATAGAAAATAATTTATTTTCCTAGAAAATATTTTTTTCAGAAAATGTTTTTTAGAAACAAGTTATTTTCTGAAAACAAAAGGAGTTAATTTTTATTTATTTTTTAAATTATTATTTTACTAATTTTTATTCATCATATTTTATTTCATTTTTTTAATTTTCATTTTATTCATATTATTATTTCTTGCTAGTACATACATTTTTTAAGAAAATTATGTGTTAAAATTTTATAGTATGGAGCCTTTATTTAACATTTTTACCTAGCTTATAAAATGTCATGACTAACACTATTTATACTTTCGCTTCGCCCCTTGACTTCCTCTAAATTGAAATAAATAGATCTATATGGAAGAAATTTGCCATATTTTTTACACTATAACCATATATAAAATCATAGTTAACCATCCATATTCCTCAAGTGTTTTATTACAAGTAATTGTGTTAGATACAATAGCTAATTATGCTTTTTTTTTTGCCATATATATGATAGAGACCTTACTGATTAGACTCAGGAACAATCAGCTTGCTGAACTCGGGCCCACCAATACTAGAATGTCGAAAGCAGAAAAAAGATGCTCTTCTCTCTTTTTCCTTTTGTTTTCTTTTTTTTTTTCTTTTAACAATAATAATTCAATCTTTTTTTAATAATTTCTTTTTTTTCTTTCTATATATTCTTTTTATCGAGAGAGTAAAATAATTTGTTAATTTTATATTTAAAAATTTTTCTTTTATATATTAAATATATTTTTGTGAATATTATACATAAATTATAATTTTTATTTTATTTTTATAAAATTATTTCTTCTTTAATTATTTATTTAATTAATTTAAAATATAATGAATTTTGTTGAAAAATAAGTGAATATTGAAATAAAACTTGTTAAAAAATAAAGAAAAAATATAATGAATTTTGTTGAAAAATAAGTGAATATTAGAGATTCATTTTAAGATTTGTAAAAAATGTTTGTGAAATAATGATTTCACTAGTTTATTATAGTGAATATAAGGTATCGTTGTAGTAAATCTAGAATTTTCATAGTTTATTATAATGGATGTAAGGTTTTGATATAGTGAATTTTTTATTTTTATAGTTTATTATAGTAAATATAGAATTTCGATGCAGTAAATATGTGATTTTTATAGTTTACTATAGTGAATATAAGGTATTGATGTAGTAAATTTTGAATTTCATAATTTAATATAATGAATGTAAGATTTATAATGAATTTACATGCAAATATAATGAAATAGACCTAGTGAATATTATTATAAATATAATGAATATATTTTTTTATAATAATATTTTATTTTTATTAATTTTCTTATTTTATTGAGGGGAAAAATATATGATTCTAGTCCAAAAATTACCCAAGCCAATAGACTTCCCGAATATACACTGTCCTAGAACTGGAATCATATGTTAAAAAATTCCTCAATGAAATATCTCAAAAAACTCAAAACAGAAAAGTAAAGAAAAATAAAGAGAAACAGAACATAAAAGAATCTGGTACAAGAAAAGTTTGTGACCTTGTTAAATATACGTATTAAATGAATTTTTTTATAAATATAATAAATTTAACTGCATAAATATTATTATGAATAAAAAAAATATAGACTTGAGACATGAAAAAATACATATTTTTAAATATTCTCTATTTGATGAGCTCTAGTACAACCTATAATTTGGCTAAATGATATTGTGCTTAAAAGCAATTATGTGGTAATTGTCAAAAAAAAAAAAAAGCAATTATGTAGTATATATATATATATATATATATAAGATGTTCAAATTCAATGATTTGTATTAAAAACAAAATAATACAAACTTAACACTTAACCTTATCTCCAGAAGGTTTTCAAAATCATTATCTTGAGAAGGTAATTTAGACTAAAATTTCCTTAATCCAATGGTAAACTAAAAATAAAAACGATACACCAATAATAAGCTGCCAAGTGTAAATTTTTCAAGCTGTGAACGTTTCACCACAGCTTTATTTTCCAGCTGTGAAAACCTTACTCTTCACCAGAGCTGCAAACGACGAAGCAGAAAAAAAAGAACAAGGTTCTGGTGAACAGCGTTTAGTGACTCTAATCGGCTCATAATCATCAGAGCCGATTAAATGTGGAAAATTCAGCTTAGCTTTTGAGCCACGCATCTTAAAAGCAGATCTATCATAAGCTAAAGCCGCAGCTTCAGCTTTTTCATAAGTCCCAAGCCAAATTCTGGCGCCATTTTTCCTTTTATGATCCCTTATCTCCGCCGCGTATTTTCCCCACGGCCTTCTCCTAATTCCTTTATAACGTTTCTTATTATTCTCACTCGGTTGCGCGTGATTTTCACTTGCCGCCACATTTGTTTCATATTCAAAATCATCTAGAGCTTTGTTTTTGTCTGAATCAGATTGATTCAACAAAATGCATTGCCAATCCTCTACATTACTGTCCAAACTCAAATTCTGGTCAATCTCCGGCCAATTATCTTCGAGGAGATGCTGGCGAACAGATTCAAGAAGAGAGTAATCGGCCGGTGATTCACCGTACATGTTTTCGGGTAGAAATTTGTCAAACTCTGATAATTTTTTTATGCGAATTTCTGATAATTTATGGCTTTGAACTTTTGAACAACGTTTATGAATATATAGGGTGAAAGTCGCGTTGAGTTTAACAATAATTAAATACATTAAGACATTATTATTGGATAAAATTTGCCGAAGGGAGAGGATTATATAATGACACGTGTTTTAAAGTCATTTCGTGATATTATAAATATTTATTTTTTCTTGGTTCTATGCATATTTCGAATAATACATATATTATAATGTCGGACAACTCATATTTACAATTTTTTTCTAATATAATTCAAATGTTTAATCAGTTAATTAATGTCTCGCACAAGTCATAATGTATTTTTTCATTGAATCATAAGGTCACATGTTCGAGTCTATCATCTTCTACAATAAAATACACTCTACTTAAGGTTTATTTTACCAATAATACGGTGTACAATCTATTTTAAATTATTAATTCTTTTAATAAAGAGTTAGTTTTTTTTACAAATAATAATGTGCTTAATTGCACTATAACTTTGTGAGAATATTTTTTTTTATAACCCATGCTGTAGAAGGTATATTCTAGGAAAAATGCTAAATGCCCTTTTTTTATTATTATTTTTTAAAATCTTCTCCAATGAATTTGGTAAAAAAAAGTTCTTCTCCAATGAGGATATGTATAGATGTTGTCATGAGATTTGCTTGAACGAAGCAATAAAAGAGTGAAGGCTCATGAGATTGATAATAGTGTAGGGGGAGAAGAAGGTGACACTAAAATGGTCATCCATTTTCCAACTAACAAAGCCCAAATCTGCAATGAGGCCAGCACATCAAAGGATAAGGTAAATATACTCAAACAACACGTCAAATGGTCAACAATTCACTACGAAACATATTGTTGAACCAACTTACCAATGGCAACTAATGGATTGCAAAAAAATCTCCAAGCCACTTACTAGGACCTAGAAGCGCAGATGATAGAGGCAAAGATCCAAGGCCAAATGACAAGCTAATCCACAAGCCTTTCCTCCTAATGAAGTCAAAGATAGCAAGTTCAACATAAGAGCTATTATGAAATATAAAGAGTCTACTAAAGATGAATTAGGAGAGCACTTAGTAATGGTTTTAAAGTATTGTGCTCTAAATTCCTTAGTATTATTAATATGCTTGTGGATTTTACTGTTGTCACAAAGTAGAATAATGTGTAATCATATACTAAAGAACATATATTTTTCATGTGGATGTTCTAGTGAATCAATTAATTGGCATTTTAGATTTCAATTTAAACATGCACATAAAGACATCAATAGAATCCAAGTACTCAACACTCTAGGGGCAGTTAACCCTAGGGAGGATGATTTCTACAGTGAAATTACTCTACAGATAGTTGGTTCCCACCAACTTAAGATGGAGACCAAGAAACCACTACAAGATATGGAACATGTCAATAAGAAACTAATAATTAAGTATTCAATTGACAATGAGTCGGCAATAAGTTTTATGCCACTTAAGATGCCACATGCCTAATGGAAATTTGTAAAGGCCTTGATTTCTACAGAGGTGGCATTATCTACTAGAGAGTTCACCATGGGTAAGTTTAAAGGAGACTAATTCCATGGAATTTATGGAGTTGAAGTAATCCCTAAGGAGAAACCTAAAGGAAGTAATATGACACATCCTAAGCTTAAAGTTGTTCAACTGTTGGTGCATAATTTATTAGGAGAATCACAAAGAAAGGATCTCAATGACTAGTACCTACAAAAGTATCTTCCCACCACATGGGGAGCAATAGAACATGAGTGTTCAACAATGTAATGCCTAGATCTATAGTGCTTAATGCATTACTATAGAAACCTTGGGAAGCATAGGGCCAACTCCATGGCTAATTTTATTATTCTACTGTAAATAGGTTGTTATGGCCATTTACGTGAATAAATGAAAGAGTAGGCCAATTGGCCACTTTTTCTAATTATTTTATCTTATGTGTGTTTTTTTTTTGTTCCTTTGTTTGTGTGTATGTGTGTGTTTCTTTGTTTTTTTTTATCAAAACAGTGGAAGGATCACAAGATCAATGGGCTCAAGCCATTCCAACAGTCAAGTCCATAGCAAAATCAAGTTTCAATAACCAATGCAATGTCATGGCTACATTACTGTAATGCAAAAATGGTTGCAGGTGCATTTGTGGGAGTGTTCAGTGCAATGGTTGCATGATTTCAATATCAACAATAAGGCAAAGGTAAAGGCCTTAGGCCTTTTCATCCCATATATTCAAGTCAAGTTAATTGTCACTAGCCTCAGTGGTATTAAATTAAAAGATCTATTCAAGCTCAATAGTTATCATCAAAGTTCATATCAAAAGAAACAGTTTTCATGGGAAGGACTCGTTGAGGAATAAAAGAAATATTCTCTTAAAGCAATCATTAAAGTATGCCTTATTGCTTGCTAGAGAAATTTATTTTCATTTGTGGAGTTCTTGTTTGGTAAATCAGTTTGGAGGATGTAGATAAAAGAGCTGGAGTTGAAACAATGGAAGAAGAAATCATGTCACCTACAATGAAAGTATGTGAGTTCAATCTTATATTTTTGGCTTAAAATAAAATTTTCATAGAAGAATGAGTTAGTTGAAGTCAAGTAGCTAAAATTATAGTTTTGTTGCATTTTTGTGTTCAAAATTTTCAAGACTCCACAATTGAAATTTTTAGTCAATCTAAATGAATTTAATTACTGTGAATTGTGAATAGTTTTCAGGTTAAAAATAAAGTTGGAGTTGTTCTATAAACCATAAAATTAAATTCAATATTGAGTGTTCAATTTACAGTAAAGTCATTGGTTAAAAAAATTCTTATATCTTTCTAAAAAAATAAATAAATAAAATTATTATTAGTATAATAATCACGTACGAGTGAAGGTGCACGAACCTATATTTCTCCTTCTGACTTAAAGGAATTTGCGACTGTGAATTCCCAGATTTGTCACAGTAGGTTTGGTATCTCAGAAAGCAGTATGAAAATTAACTATGGAATTAAAAGATTAACAGTAAAAATTTTATTGAATGCTAAAAATCTAATTATAAAAAGTTGAAAAAGTTAGATATCTCGTTGTGGCTGAAAAAAGGCACAGGACTTGTTAAGTGGCGAGTTGTGCGGAGTTTGGAATCATAGTCCAGCTTTCATTAAGTAGTTCTTCGACAATAACTGCTCCACAGTTACACTTTTCAGTAACTATCCATTATGTTATAATCGTCCATGATTTATAACTCTATAATTATTCATAGCGTTCTAACATATCCCCAATAAAAAATTTGGTCCCTGTATTCAATTTGGACCGTTTAATTATCCAAGGTCCAAATATTTTGACCCAAAGAATAATGATGCAAACTTGTTCAATCCATTATGGATATTAACAACATGGTGGTCGGTGCTTATTATGATTATTTTTTTTTTAAATAAAATAATCATATTTTATTATGAAAAAAGTATCTGCTTTATAAAAAATTAAAATTTTATTTATATTTTTTTTGTAAATTGAATTATTTTTTTTTATAATTCTTCTTAAACATATAAAAAAATTAATTATGTAAAAATTATTTTAACAAAAAATATTATAATATTTTTTTAAAATTAAATTAAATTAAATTCATTGATTCAATTCAGCAATACATCGATAAAAACATATACAAATCAGCTATAAATCATAAAATAGTGAAACAGTAAATTGAAAGTTCATAGTACCCAGATTAACAGTATAATAAAATAGCTCAATGCCTACAAATTTAATAATTCTATAATGACTAGAATACATATAATTCTAGTTTTGCAACATACTGACGACTATAATCTCGGATTAAATTTGTACCACTTGTTTGAATCACACACATAAAATTAAAATGCAACACCAAGACAACAGAAACGTTGCAGGATAACGGAAACGCTGCAGAATGACGAAATCACAAAAAGCATAAAAAAATCTATGTGGAACAACCACTTATTTTAGAAATAAATATATCAAAAGATATATAGATGAGTGATTTCAAATTAGAAATGGCCAAAATTTATCCATCATTTTTAATAAAGATGGCAGCTAAAAGAAAAAGGATGAGATAAAAAAAATAGTATAATGTTAATAGGCAAACGGTAAATATACACTTATATATTTTATTAAAATATTATCTAATTTATAAAAAATTTAAAAAATTATATTATTTTTATAAAATAATTATATTTTATAATTATAAAATTAATTTTTATTTCAGAAAATTATTATTTTACGCAAAATAAATCACATTTTAGTATAACTAAAATTTTTATGTAATTTTTAAAAATAAAGAAAAAACTTAAATTATGAAAAATATATAAATTAAAATTTAACATTTGCAAAAAAAATGCATTTTTTATTATATAATAAAGTAAAGCTATTTTATTTTAAAATAAAGTAAAATAAAATCTCTATTTTTTTTCTTAAGAAATAAAATCCCTAGGTTGAACAAAGAACAATAATAGAATCTCATTAGAGTCTGTTTGGTATTATTATGATTTTTTATTTTTTATTTTTATTTTTAAATTTTAAAAATATAAAATATTATTAAAAATATATTTTAAATAATTTATTTCATATTTATCAAAAACAAGTTAAAAATAAAGAATAAAAAATAACAAAATTTACCATTCAAAATGTTATTTTTATTTTTTGAAAAATACAAAACTGGAAATGAAAAACAGTAACAAACAAGTTTTTAACAATTTGCTTGCGTTTCTTATTCTTCATAGGAAATGTATAAGAGTCACCATCTGATTCTGTTGTAGAGCCTTCCAGAAACTTCCGTTTATGAGCCGACCAAATGAGGAAAATTAAGCTTAGCTTTAGAGCCATGAATTTTAAAAGCGGCTTTATCATAAGCTATGGCGGCTTCTTCAGGAGTCTCATAAGTCCCAAGCCATAACCTCGCTCCTTTCTTCTTCGGCTCTCTAATCTCCGCCGCAAATTTCCCCCACGGCCGCCTCCTCACTCCTCTGTAATTCATTCCTTTTCTCTTTAGCGGTGGCGCGTTTCTTTCATTTGCTGCATCAACCTTGATTTCCTTAATATCATTATCAAATTGATCACACGGTGATGGAGACCAGCCTACATTAATGGCATCCTGAAGAGCATTGTACACGATCATATCCTCTGAATCGTCTAGTTTTAGCGGCAAATCTCCCCAGTTGTCCGTTAAAAAAATTTGATCAAAAATAGAGGATTCAAATTCATTGAAAAAATGGTGATTAATTGATTGGATAAACGAAATTTCCATTTTCTAAACAAGTAAGAGCTCAGAAACTGCGTTTTAAATTTGCAGATTTAAAAAAAAAAAGATTTGATTTTCTAATATTGAAACTTTGTTGAAAGTGATTTGCTTTTCGAATTATTTTAATTAACCTTCCTAATCACATGTTATTTTTTTTATTATTGGAAAATTATTTGATTTAATTATAATTATTATTATTTGTATTTTGAAAAAAAAGAGAAGATCTTGGAGATATGGGAAGCACGTTGGACGCCTGATACGTACAGAGGTTCTCACATGGAGTATCACCTAATCCTGTTTTCTCTTCTTAACCTTTTGAATCATATTCTTGGTTTTTTATTTTTTTGAAATAGTATTCTTGAGTTTTTTAATTATAATTATTGGGTTAATATATAAGAGAATTTTTTTTTTCTTAATTTTTTTTTACAAACAAATCCACTGATACAATTATTTGATAATAATGGTCCAATGAGGAAAAAAATGTATAAAATTGTTCATTTGATATGGCAATCACTCAAAAAATAGTAAAAAAATGTATGAGTTGCACTACGCATAGATATTAATGAAATAGTTTACTCAATTAATTTTAATTAAATGGAACAAGAGATATGTAAAATCATCAAAAATTATTTAATTGAGTAATGGTTAGATTTTTTTTTTCTTTTGCCACACATGGACATGATCATATATTTAATAATTTCGTCGTAACATTTAAATAACTTGGTGCTTTGTCCATTTCCTATGAAGCTTGCAAATACTAAAAAATGAGAGAATTTGTACGTGGAATTATGGGAAAATATGCCTTGGGATGTTGTTTTCGCTGTTACTCATTGGCGATGTAAAGTTATTTTTTCTCGAGAGGTTTTCATTTTAACCGTTCAGATTCAGAGGCTTCAACAGTATGTTACGGAGGTTGGTATAGCTTGAAGAGATGGGGCAGAGAGCGTTGTACAGCAGCCTGTTTTTGTTGAGCTCAGCGTGTGCTGTTATGCTTCTGTGTGTGGTTGGGTCACTGTTCTGGTGCTGCTGCGGATGGTGGTGTCATCTGTGATCACTATGGGAGATGGCAAGTTGGGATGGTTGTCAATATTGGCAATTGCAGTGCTATAGGTGCGGAGTGGTGGGTTGCTTTCGAAAGTCTTCGGTTGGCTTGGGATAATGGCTCTCGGAAGGTAAGGCTGGAACATGATGCTTTATTAGCGGTGAAATGGCTGAGGAAGGAGCTGTCTTACCATGGTGAGCATGTGAATATTACAAGGGGTTGTGATGAGCTTCTTCAACGTCATTTGCAGGTGCAAGTGTGCCATATTTTTCGTGAAGCAAATAAAGTGGTTGATGGACTTGCTAATACAGCTTTGTCTTTCCCTAGAGGTTGTCACAAGTTGAGCTCTCCTCCAAGTGATGTTGCTGCAATTTTGAGAGAAGATATGATGGGTATATCTTGGGATAGAAGAGTGAGGTCTTCTTAAATATTTTATTTTCTTGTTCTTTTTGTGGTGTTTTTGCCCTCCTTAGTATCCAAAAAAAATTAATAAAATATAATTAATCTGCAAATTTTTTTTTTTAAATTTATACATTATCCTATATTTTATTAAATTTTATTTAATATATTTTATCCAATGTAACAATTAAGATTATGTGTGTCCATTTTTCACTATGCAAAATATCACTTTTCACAATAAAAAAACATTACTTTCTACAAAATTAGCATCTCACACTTTAACATTCTAAAACATTCATCTGTCTCACT
Source organism: Codiaeum variegatum (assembly GCA_948294925.1). Lineage (NCBI taxonomy): Eukaryota > Viridiplantae > Streptophyta > Magnoliopsida > Malpighiales > Euphorbiaceae > Codiaeum > Codiaeum variegatum. The sequence goes on along the minus strand of CAOJBK014272319.1, from coordinate 3,021 downwards.
TTCTTTCTCTGCTAAGGTTTGAAAGTCCCTTTTTCCAATGATATTTTTGGGATCAGTTTTTTCGATCAATGACTCGTGCGACTATTTTTGTTTGTTAATCTTAAATCAGTTGTATGTCTCAAGCAAAGAGATGACTTAGATAAAGTTCGGCTCAACCAATTTGTCAGTGGAGAGTGTTGTGTTTGAGAGCAGTGGACAGAAGTCGGTATTTGATCTACTAATCTGGCCAATAACAACCAATTTTGGAGTTTATGGCCTGAATTGGTTTAGTTTTTCTCCATTGGTTGGCTTGATTACTCTCTTTAGCATATGCTAAATGGTATTACCAGTAGATTGTCCCCTTTCTCGCCTTGAAATTTTGGATTTCTACTCAATTTCAACTGGCAGTGGCGTGCTCGACGAAGGAAATGGGTGGTTCTGGAAAGATAGATTTTCAGGGACAAAATTATTATTTCAACTTATTTCAAGCCTTAGAGTTAACTTTAGACTAGACTTTGTATGTGTATTTTTGGGCTTTAAGCCCATTGAGAGAAAACTCTTTATGAATAGTTATTTAATGAACTTTAGGTCCATGATATTTTATGATGCCCTTTGTATTCTTTACAATTTGAATTTTTAAGCTCACTTTAATAGAAACATAGCATATCTTTCTCTGGCAAAAAAAAAACTTCACTTTTCAACTTTCAAAATTTTCCTTTTCATTATGTAATTTTTTTTTTTGTAATTTCTAGTATCTCAACAAACGTATATATGTTATTCAACATCTTTTTATTGAAACAAATTTTATTTTATCGTGAAGGGAGTATATTTATATTTAGGCAAATTATTTGTTGGATTCGAGAACAGCCACCTAGTTAGATCTGTGCCCTCCAAATAGAAAATGTGTATTTTCATGTTTCCTGTCTGTATTTTTTATTTACAATAGTATCTTTGCAGTTGAATTCATTATATTTATAAAAGAATTCATTTAATTTATATATGTATTCACTATATTTATAATAATATTCACTAGGTCTAATTCATTATGTTTGCATGTAAATTCATTATAAATCTTACATTCACTATAATAAACTATGATAATTTAAGATTCACTACATCAGTACCTTACATTCACTATAAACTATGAAAATCATATATTCACCCTATCGAAACTTTACATTCACTATAATAAACTATGAAAATCGAAAATTTACTATATTGAAACCTTAAATTCACCATAATAATTATAAAAATTTTAGATTCACTACATCGGTACCTTAGATTCACAATAATAAATTAGTAAAATCATTATTTCACAAATATTTTTTACAAATCTTAAAGTGAATATATAATATTCATTTATTTTTCAATAAAATTTATTATATTTTTTATTCTTTTAACAAGTTTTATTTCAATATTCACTTATTTTTTAACAAAATTCATTATATTTTAGTAATTCATAAATAAAATTATTTTTTTTCAAATTCACTATATCAATACTTTAAATTATTTTTAGCAATTTTTAATTGATATAAATGATTTTTTAATTAATTTTTTATTTGAAATTTAAAAATCAATGCTTAATATGGTAGGTTTGCATATAAAATGTGAAAATGGAAGGAAGATACTCACAGTTTCTTAGAGTGATTTTAGATAATTTTTATTTGGTGGGTCAGAATTTAGTTAGCTGGCTGTTTCCATATCCAATCAATAACATCTCTTATATTTATATATAAAATGCCCTACTCATGCATATGTGAGTACAAAGAAAATAAATTTTAATATTGTATGTGAAAATTATCTAAATAATATTACATTAATTATTCCCGTTGTACTAAAATGTTAAATTAAAGGATATGAAATCAATATAAAAATAGAGAAAAGATTCTCTGAAAAGAAAAATGGAAATTAAGAGATTATCATGCTGATTTATAATATATAGTTAAAAATTATAAATAGATTGATAAGTCATCAATAGACAGTAAGATTTATTTGCATGAGATGTGAACTAAGGAAAGGGAAAGTCATATCTTTGAATCTCTTTTATTACTAAGATAAAAACAAGTATAAAGCATTTTGAAAATAAAATAAAAGGAATGCTAAAATGTTTCTGTTTAGAAATAATGAAAATGGAGAAATATAAAATCTTGGTTTGTAGAATAATTTAATGGAATATATATTTTTAAAAGAGAGTAATGTCACTTTTAGTGCGTTTATAGTACTTTTTTAGTTTTAAACATTAAGAAATTAAAACACTAATTTCAAATTATGGTCAATATTTGCTTACTTAAGGATAATGTTATTAAATTTGGCCCAGACATCGACCCAGTCTCTAAGTTGGATCAGTGGTTAAACCGGTGGATCAATAATTAAATAAGTGGATTAATATAATAATTAAATTTATTAATTATACTTTTTGTATAGCAAAATAAGTGTAACAAATTGAAAATTTTAGGAGCATTTGGGCTTCCATTCAACTTAAAAATTAACAAAATATATATAATTCTTATTTCTAAATAATTCAAGTTACAAAATAAATAAATAAAACTTATGATATTTAAATTTGGTTAGGAGACATAAATAAAAATATATCTAAATAATTCAAATTTCAAAATAGAAAAAAAATAAAACTTATTATAAATCAATATTTGATGATATGCTGTCTCGGTAGACATATTTTTTCCTATAATCATGAAAAAAAAATATAAAAATAAAATAATTCATATAAATAAGACAAAAACATTAAGTACAATAAATTAAGATATTTAAACAAAGAATTCATGTTACAAAAAAAAAAATTCACAGATTTTATAATATTTTCAGTACATACATAAAATGCTATAGAAAATAAAATTTCAAAACCCTTAGGAAGAATATTAATACTAAAAAAATAAATTATTTTGGATATTAAATAACTAATAATATGAAATTAAATATTAAATGTAAAAAGTCTAAATATACTAGTAATAAGAAATTTTAATTCACTCAAAATTTTAATTTACATAAAAAAATCTAAAATTTTAAAAAATAAAATTTTGAGTA
>CAOJBK014272035.1:0-11398 GCA_948294925.1 Codiaeum variegatum | reverse complement strand
TGGTTTATGTTATATGTTCATTGACTTGATCGTCAATATTCATTCCTGTTTAGGTAGTCACGATATGTTATGATAGACGTTACTCATGACTTACGAGACTATATATGAAATAGAATTATATACATAGATAAAGGAAAAAGAATTTATCCTATCTCGTTGCTATTCAGGACATGAACCTACTGAGTCACAAATAGTAAAGTATTGAGCAAGCAATGTGTAAAGATATTATAATTAACACTCAATTGAAATGTTCAATTAATAATTATTTATAATCAAATTGAACTTTTTATTAAATTCACAAAGACCGTAGCATGTCTTAAAATTCATTTCAAAGGAGTGTATTTCAATTTAGTTGATTTTTGTATGAGATACAAAACATCAAAGGACTAAATTGAAAATGGGTTTGGACTTAAGAAAGATTAATAGTTGTGTGATAACTAATTGTGTAGGATTTTTCCACCAACTAAAAAGGTGATGCCAACTCATAATCCACTAGCCTTTATCTTGAAAAGTGTTTTCATGCAATTCACTAAGTCATGACAAGTGTCCTAGTTAGTGAAGGAGAGTGGTGACTCACTTAATTAGTGAAAGATCTATACATATAAAAGGTAAAAGTGTTTTACCTAATTAAGTGAAGCAATTTCTAGATTTGTGAGTTGAGTGTTAGAGAGATTTTGAAGTGTTCGAAGGACTTTCTTTTCTTCTCTTCTAATAGTTCTAGGACCTTACCTATGCTAATGGAGTCCAACACTTAAACACACTCATTTGTTCTTTAACTTAGAGTTGAGGCTTAAACCTAAGCAAAAGGGTAACCAAGAGAGTTCAAGGGATCAAGTATTGAATCAAGTAAAAGAGACCTCAAGATTGCTCAAGCTTGGTGTGAGATAGCTAAAGGCTTCGGGATTGAGGAGCTCAACGAAGTAGGGATAAAGGTATTTGATACATTTCTTCTAATCTTTGTGTCTTTGTGTTTTGCACAAAATTAGTAGATGAAGTCATGATGGGTTAAATGTGGTCCTAAGTGTTAAAATGATTTTTATCAAAGTGTTTGATACAATCATATGAACTTATTTGTTAAAATTTTTTTAACAAAAATACTTAACATGGAAAATTTTTAAAACTTGACGTTTTCCACTTCCGTTGCGCGACTCGCATTTCCCTTCAAAATGGGGGCAAGGTTTGTTGATATTATAGGTAATTCATTGCTCGTGATAAATCAGTTAACATGGGGGTATTAGTAGCACCAGTCCTGCAACCTTATTATAATAAGGAAATGCATTTTCTTAAAGCCTTTGAGCACGTATCTTTGGAATTCTTGGTTGGGGCCACTGGTGAAGAAGCCAACAAGTTGGCAAAGGGGGCATTAGGGTATTTGTAGTGATTTGGAGAGATTACCTTTGAGTGTAGTCCGATTTAAGTTCTATGTTAAAAAGGAATTGGTCAGTTTTAAGTGCAGATAAAAAAAACAGCCAAGGTATTTGCAATAGATATGAGTTAAGACTAGAGGAAAACCCTACTAGATTTCTTAAAAAACCCTTTCATGGGCATCGATCACAAAAGGTGAATTCTTGGCCCCAATTTTTGGCAAGAGGAAGGTATCCTGTACTAAAAGTATCAGGATCAACTTTTGCTTTGCCTCATCCCAAAAGAAGCTAGCCATAGCTAAGGTACATGGGGAAGTGGGAGCTCACCAGTCAGGGAAGTTATGAAACAATTTCTTTAACAACTCGACTACTTGCTTCAACAATGTGGATAAAGATGGAAAAGGACTACATCGAGTATGTCGGGAGATGTGAAGCCTACCAGAAAAGTGGTCCCATTCAGATTACACTAGCGGGCAAGCTCCATTCAATCACTAAGACTTGGCCTTTTAGAGGATGGGCAATGGATATAATTGGAAAAAAAAAATTATCCTCTATCTTCATAAAATGATTCTTTCATCTTGGTGGCCATAAATTATTTTTTGAAGTGGGTAGAGGTGATCTAGTTGAGGAATGTTTCTCAAAAGACAGTGATTGGGTTCATCAAGGAATACATCATTATTAGAACTAGCCTTCCATAAATAATTTTAATAGACCAAGGCACTATATTTATAGGGGATGCAGTGAAGAAATTTTTTTAACGAGTATGGAATCAAGCTGCTACACTCAACCCCTTATTATGCATAGGCCAATGGATAGGCTGAAGTAACCAACAATGTGATTAAGGGGATTATTCAAAAAATGGTGGATAAGAACCCTCAGAAATGGCATGAACTATTAGGAGACACTTCTTAGACAGTTAGAAAAAGTATCAAAACTTCAATAGGAGCCACGCCTTTCAAGCTCACCTATGATCACTGATAGGTCTAAATTTACCAACTTCTGATCTCTTTAGATTGATTTGGACTTTTGGACTAATAATGGGCTTGTAGATGAACCCATGTGAGCTAGAGGGCCAGTATTTGTGCCTGGAAAAGAACCTCTGATGCTCAAGTCAGATTATGGTTTAAACAATGCCTTAGACTTCTTGGAGTCTTCAATGTAATAGATTAAGGTTTTGGAAGGTTTAAGGTAGATTCAAAATACCTTGAAATGTGTGTCTAAATGAAATATTTATAGTATTTGTTAGATTCCCAAGGTTGTCAGGTGTCTCCATAAGGTTCTACCACATGTTGAATGTATGTAAGATAGTAAAGTGTTCCCCTTGTAGATTAATGGCATGTCTTAGGGAATATTATTCGAGTTATTCAATTTGGAATGCTATGACGAAGGTGTCTTTGTCATATGTAGAGGCCCCCCTTTATTGGGCCTACTTTTTTATTCTGACTTGAATTATTATTTTAGGCATTTCCTATTCTTTGGCCTTACTAAGCCTTCATTTCATTACTTCGTGGGCCCAGGTGAGGGTGTCATTACTAGACCCATATCACTCACAATGCTATAATCTAGGCTGAATTAATAGTTTGGTCTATCAAAAGAAGACACCAAGACTAGCTTACTCTATATGAATATGAAAATGCAATGTATCGTGAATTAGATGAGCTGGATTTTGTATGGCTAACAACTTTAAATAGAATGCAAGTTCAAAAGAAGAGGGTGGAAAGAGACTATAACAAAAAAGTTTGGGCTAAATCATTTAGAGTTGGTGATTAGTTTGGAAAGCTATCCTACCCCTCGAAGTGAATCAACTAGAATTGGGCAAGTGATTTGCTAATAGGGAAGAGCCATATGTGGTTAAGGAAATTAAGGGAAATGGTACTTATAGGTTATTGGATAGAGATGGAGAAGTCCATAATCAATCAAGAAACAAGAAGTATTTGAAGTTATATAAACCTTCCTTATGGGAACCAGTCTATCAGACTTAGCTTGAAAAGGTTAGGGAGGATTTGAATTGAATTTTATTCCTTTGTAAGGCCAATTATAATCATGTTATTTATCAGCTTAGGAATTGTTTAATCCATGCATTATACTTATTGGATGAAATGTCTTGTTGTAAATAGTTCTATTATCAATAAAAGCATCAAAATAATTCAAACATTCAATATTCAAAATCAATGTTAATGTTAAGAAAAATATAGTGGCATGCATTTCCAAAGATTAATATAACTTGTTAAAATTTAACAATCAGCCCCTTGGACGACAATATTAAAGTTGTCCCAAAAAGTACTTATTATGGAGTTATTGTAAATATAATTATTCTACACCTTTAAAAAGGCCTTTAAATGATTGCTTTAGGGCATCTTCCAGCTCTATGTCCTTTACAGTCTCAACCTTTAGCTCTTTATTCTTCTTTTACCTCTCCTTGAAGCATGCCTATTAGAGATGTATGCCCTAGAGTTGTGTACATTATGTATGTTTGTAATAATAATTCCTAAATGGCAATATAATATAAATATATATGTTTCATTTAATGAATTGTTCATTGTAGTGTTTAAATGTATATATGTTTCATAAGTTATATGTAAAAGAATCTATTCTCAAAGATTTTGAGAATATGAGTGATAGATTCTTTTTGTCATAGACTTTAAAGAATGTTCATTGTCATAGGATTATTGGTTGGAATTTCATTAATCTAGAAGGTTATCACCTCTATTGTCATCTATGATAAGTATGAGATACTTATTGGTATGGAGGTAGTGACTCTCATGCTATAAACATTTGATGTCTGACAACATATGAGCATACTCATGAGATGAGTAAGTTGAATAGTGACGCTAGATGATAGATACATTGGTTTTATCCACTAGTCAATAACTTATCATCTAGATCATAATTGTGCATATAATCCTTAGACTTGAGGAGACATATTATCTAGCATATTGTTGGCTATGGTTTGTTACTATTTACATACTGATGCTATCCAAGTATTAGCATATGGCATGTGTGACCATAATCAGTAATATGTTGAGGTAAATTATCTCTAAGAAAGGATTCATTAACTTGGGTAAATAAGGAAGGAATCTTATGAATCCTTATTATTCTTGATACTCAAATCCTTAGCTAAGATAGATAAGATTCACTAGAAAGAGTTTTTAGTAAGAATATGGTATATCGAGAACTAGAACTGGCTAGAGGTCATATGATTTGGCATATAGGGTTTGACTATTCTATGACCCTAGCTAAGATCGAGAATCCATAATGAAGGGATTTAAGTGAACGATAGTTATGATCAATAGGTACATGCAATGTCAATGATATCATCACCAATATTCATTTATAAGTAAGTAGTTGTGATATGCAATGCTAGGCGTCACTCATGACTTCTGGGACTAAGTGTGAAATGGGGATTACACACTTGGAGAAAGAACATAAGTTTTTTTTTTATCCCATTGCTAATTATAACATGAAACTAGTAAGTCACACATGATAAAGCCATTCCTAAAGCTTGGATATAAGTTATATTAATAATTAATTAAAGAGTTTAATTAATTATTAATGATAATTGAATTAAACTTATAATTAAATTTACAAAGACCCTAACATATCTTGAAGTTTAATCCACAAAGGGAATATTTCAATTTAGTCATAACTTGTATGAGATACAAATAAAGATGATTAAATTGAAACGATTTTGTATAAATAAAATTAATTAGGCTTAAACATGATATGTTTAGCCTAATCCACATTAGATGTGGCTAATTGAGGATTAGAAGAGAATTCCTACCAACTAATGTTATTATGTTGTTAATTAGTAGACTAGTCAGCTAGTCAACATCAGCTCAACATCTTTCCCACTTTTCCTCCTTATTTTAAGGAAGAGTTAGTGAAGAAAGTATGGGTATATATAGGAGTAGAAGTCATCTTCTTTTCCCTAAGCAACTCATACTATTCATCATGTTTAACCTAAAAGAAAAATTGAAAGAGTTCTAAGTGTTAGAACTTGTCTTCAAAACTAGATTGAGAGACAAGAGTTTATGTTTGAAGAAGAGTTCTTAAACAATATACTCTTGTACTATTTCACTAAGAAAGAAAGTTTGGAGGTTGAAGAGTCCAAAACTAATCCCTAACTCTCAAGGATTTAAATAAAAGAGTAAGAACCATTTTGGGCAACTAAGTAGGGAAGGGTTCAAGCTTCTTGACGAATTAAGGGGAAACAAGCTTGGGAAGACTTCAGTGTGTTTCAATCTAGAGGCTTCGCACTTGAAAAGCTAAACGAAGGAGGGAGTTAAGGTATTTGATACTTTTAACCTTTCTTTGTTAAAATTTTGTTTTGCACAAAATTGGTTTACATATCCTTGTGGATTTATTATCCCAAACTTAGGTTTAGGCAAGTTTTCAAAGAGTTTGAAAAATGTTTAAACCTACTTTATTAAAAGAGTTTTAACAAAATGTAAAGTTTTTCAAAATCTGAAAATAAAACAAAATTTTTGCCTTTTGCTTCCGTTGCATGACTCATTAATTCCTTCAAAGCCTTGGTCTTGAAAGTTTCATCCATTCATTATTTTACTTCCATAATAGCCTTGGCATTCTAATTGTGAAGGTTAGCCAATTTTTCCTTGTTTTCTGCTAAGGCCTTTGCCATGATCACCACTGCATTGGCAACAGGTTGGCTCAGCTTCCCCAACCACTTGATTTCTTCAGTATAGGCCAATCCATTATCTTGAATGGTCTTGATATTAGCTTGATGCTCTCTTGCTCCAGCCTGGGAATAGGCCATCTGCTTCTTTTCAGCTTCTATCTTGCCCTAATTAGAAGTTATGGCATCAAAGGATCAAAGAAAGTTATCAATGGTAGCCTTTTTTCCTACCAACATGTAGGCATCAGTGGCATTATTGGCTAGAAATTTCAAGCTTTCAAAGGCTTTTTTTTTATGGCTATCATCCTCCAGAAGCATCTTTATGCCTTTGTTTTTGAGGTTAACAAGTACTTGTTGTTGATGCCTGAGGATATCATCAGCAAGATCGATAAGAGTGGTAGGGTCTCAGGCGTTTCTTCAGCAAATGAAGAGTCGAGGTCAAAGTCATCATTATTGAGCTTCATATAAGAAGCGCTCAAGACCTTTAATATCATCCTCTTGAAAAGAGAAAATATTAGGCTAAGGGAAGTAAAATGAAACACCCAGTTAGAGAAGGGGAACAAACCTCAGTTGAAGTAGGAACAAAAGCCTTCCCAGCCATCTTTTCATCATAATGACATTTCTATATAACATCTGGCAAATCTAAGGATGTTATTAAGTCAATTGAAGATTTGTGTTGCTGCTCAACCTCTAGCTTATTCATCCAAAAGTTGGAGCCTGCCACCAACAATGTTGAGCCCCGTCCTTGGCTAAGACTTTAGAGAGATGGATTAAAGTCGACTATAATATTTGCCTTGAGAAATAGTCTGAGATCGACTCTTGAACTTGGACTTTTAAGGTCTTGTTCACTGCAAAGTTATCGAGGATCTTGCCGAGGGAGACTTCTCGGCTAGAAGAGGGGGGTTGCTGCTAAATTTTGCACCAAAGTTGCTTCTTACCTTGGTAAGGATAATCTTAATTCTCTATAAATAGATTTTTTAGATTGGAAAGAGGTGTTAAAAAGTTAAGTAGAGAAAAAGATACTTATGCCTGACCATTATTTTTTGGGAGCATGCTTTGTGGTCATTGGTCTAAATACCCCTTTTGAATAATAAGGGGCCCTCTCCTATGGGTCGAGGAATAATAGTAACAAAAAAAAGGAAAAGTTAGATCAATATTTAAAGGATTCTAAACATATAGCAAAGTTGGCTATCTACCTCAGCCTGGGCTAAGAGGGCTGAATATGGTTGCCCATTTATCGGGCAGGGATAGTCCCACTTATAATAGCCAATCCAGGTAAGATACCTCGATGGGAAGTTTATTCTCTTTAAAGTTGGTCTAACCACCCCAAAAGTAACATTAAGGAGTTTGGGCCATTTGGGCCATTTTATTGGCTTTTCTTTCACTGGAAACCAATCCATAGGGATTGGAATCTCAGGATTGGGTGTCTGACCCTCAGCTATCATTTCAGCCAATATTATTTGGTGAAGGTTTGCCACCCTTTTTTTCCTACTCTTGGTGGCAACCTCTCAGGCTTTAGCCCTTATTCTATCCCGAGCTCTTCTCACATCCTCTATAAAACTCGAGAGTGTGTGATATTTTATTTTATAAGATTTCTCAAAATTACATATATCTTGTAAATACATACCTTAAGGAAGGCTGAGCTCATTTCCTATACAGAAGAACCCATGTTAGTATCTTTTATCTACAAACTTACTACATGATCACACTTGGCCAAAATCCTTGGCCATGTAAGAGGAGATGAAACTAGCCACCAAGTCCTAAACCTAGTGGTTATACTCGATCGTGGTTCTATGTAAAAAATTTGGAGGTCCCTAAGTTGAAGATTGTGAAGTTCCCTAAGGTCAGTTGAACTACTTTTTAGATAAAAGAAATGGTCGGCTAATAAGAAGTTTAGAAAAATAGTTGTAAGGTAGGGCAAGTCTAGATCCAGACCAAACTATCGAGCACATAATTGGGGGAATTACACCTCTACACCCATCTTGGGTGGAAGTGCTAACAATTAGATCCTTAGCAATAAAAGTGCTAGCCTAAGAATTCACCCATTAAATAATTAAAGGGTCATCTGAGAAATGGTTGCTATTGGTGAAGGCAAATTAACCCCAGAAAGAATCGTGAGGATTAGGTATGAAAGGATATAAAGAATGACTGGGGAAATATTGGGTGGAGTAGAAGAATTCCACCACTTGTTCATAGGTCAGATGTTTAACTGATCTAGTTTTTAGATAGTATCCCCAAGTCGGAAGGATTGCATTGAACTCAAGAAGTTCGTAAAAGTTTGGAAAATAGGATAACATTTAGACTTAAATGACCCAAATTGGGCCCTGAAGGTGAGAAAAGGAATTCTCCTCAGGATCAGATAGAAAGGAGCGGATACTACTATAAATGTTGACCAAGATTAGTGACCCCAAGCATACCTCAAGCATGAAGCTAGAGCCTTGGCCAATTTAAAGTTCTCCTTAGTCACCTTCACCAAGGTCTTAAAAAAGATATATTTACATAAAAGATAAAGGATAAAAACAATATGATCCTCAGAAGGAGGGTTTGAAATATTGGTGCAATTATTAGCAAAGAATTTCTGGTAAGCCACATTATTCCTTTCTAAAGATATGCTATAATTATTATCAAAGGGAAGAAGAGAGTCAATGGTTTCCCTCAATATGGGTACACTACAAAGTATGACTATATCATATAAATTGATTGATATGACCACAAATCCAAAATTGAAGACATTACTTTGGGGAGGCTAAAAGAGTATGGAAGAAAGTAGCAGGGGTCAGATAATCAGTATTGGGTTTATGCACAATTCTCTAAGCCTATCACTACTTATTGATACCTAAGTGGAAAGATAGTCCCCTTTCATCCTATGATATTAGGATTAGAAGTCCCTACTGACTAAAGGGCATGACCTAACTATTGAGGATCAGTCTAGTTAGAGGTAAGGTTTAGAGTACTAAACCTAGGAGGGTAGCTATCCTTAGACAAAAACTCTGGGACGATGGCTAAAGTGTAGTCACAACCTGGACCTAATGCATAACCATGAAGATAAGGAACCATTACCTAGCTAATGACTTCCTCGTAGTCAGATAAATCTTTATGAGATTCTATGGGGTTCACTAGGGAAGCAGGCTTTGAGCACTTAGTCATTTTTACAAAGTGAGAGAGAGTTGTCAAAGATGATTAAATAAAAGCAAAAATAGATAATGACCAATAAAAGAAAGAAAACATAACTATGATCGAGAAAAGTATGAAAACTTATAGAGAAAATATCGATCTTAGGAGTCCTCAAAGGTTTGATTTTTTAAGTAATGTGAAGTGAAATGATTAAGGAAACAAATATATAATACCTCCATTAAATGAGGTGACCTTTCACATTCTTGAGGAAAATTTAGGTGTCAAAAGATAGAGGAAGGAGTTGAAAAGACAGGAAGCTAAAAGGGTTAAAAGCTGAAGAGACAACTCAGAATCTTAGAAAATTGGTATCACAAAGTTCAACCCCATACTAATAAGTGTTGATATGACCTATAGGACTAAAGATAGGACCTTTACCGATAAGAAAAGCAAGGTCGGTGTAGATGCATCCCCAATCAAATTAATAAGGTGTACATAGGGTATTGTTAATACCATCCCATATTAGGCCTTATACCAAGGATATTTGATGAAGCCCATACAATTTTGGACTGTCTAGGAAAAGGAAAATGGTTTAAAGCCCATACATATCCCCCGGGCCATGAAGTTAGCCATGAGCTTGCAGTGCATTGACCTTTCGAATTGAGGCCAAGCTTATTTATTTGGCCCAAACCCATCTAAAGGGCCTTCAATTCTAGTCCTAAGCCAAGCCAACTCATGTCTATGATATTCTTTCATGTCCTAGGCCCAGGCCTAGGCTCAGGATCTTCTAGGGCATGTGTTCCACCACTTTAGAATCACTATATAAGAAAAGAAGAAACCTCAAAATCAACATTTTGAATCTTAAGAATAAATCTTTTTTTTTTTTGCAAACCCTAAGTTCCAACTCCAGTTACTATTGTCCTACCCAGAGTGATGGTCTAGCACCTACATCTCCAACAAAGTTACCGATTGAGGACGAGACCTTTAATTGTTAGCAATGTATGCCCTAAGGCTAATACACAACATATGAATGTAAATAAAAACCCAGCTGGCTATTAGTATATATGTTCCTTAAATGATACGTTCCTTGTATCAAACGTATTTATGTCCCTTAAGTATTATATAAGGGAATCTATTCTCAAAGAGTTTGAGAAAATGAGTGATAGATTACCCTTTGTCAGATACTTTAAAGATTGTTCATGGTCAAAGGATTATTGATAGGGACATCATTAATCTGGAAGACCATCACCTCTATTTTCATCCATGATAAGTACTAGATAATTATTGGTATGGAGGTAGTTAGTCTCATGTAACAAGCATGTGATGTCATAACAACATGTGAACGTACTCATTAGATGAGTACGTTGAATAGTGATGTTAGATGATGGATACATAGGTCCTTTCCAACTAGTCAATATCAGATCATCTAGATCATGATTGTACATATAATTTTTAGACTTGAGGTGACATGTTATCTAGCATATTGGTGCCTATGGTTTGTTACTACTTACATACCAAGGCTAGTCAAGTATTGGTATATGGAATGTGGTGGCCATAATCAATGATATGTTGGGATAAGTTATCTCCAAGAAAGGATTCATTAACTTGGGTAATCAAGGAATAAATCCTATGACTTCTAGTCATTCTTGATATACAAATCCCTAGCCAAGGTGGATAAGTTTCACTAGAAAGAGTTTCTAGTAGGAACCAAATTTATCAAGAACTTAGACTGGATAGAAGTCATATGATCTGGCATATAGGGTTTGACTATTCCATGACCCTATCTAAGATTGGGAATCCTTAATGAAGGGATTTGAGTGCACGGTAATTATGATCGAGAGGTCTATACAATGTCAAGGATATAATCATCAACATTCATTTCTAATTAGGTAGTCGTGATATGCAATACTAGGTATCACTCACAACTTATAGGACTAAGTGTGATAAAAGGTTCACACACTTAGAGAAAGAAAAGAGTTTTCTTTATCCTATTGCCAATTAGAATATGAACCTAGTAAGTCACACATCGTAAAGCAATCACCAAAGCTAAGATACAAAATTATATTAATAATTAATTAAAGACTTTAATTAATTGTTAATGATAATTGAATTAAACTTGTAATTAAATTTATAAAGACCCTAGTATGTCTTGAAGTTTAATTCATAAAGGGTCTATTTCAATTAAGTCTTGATTTGTATAAGATACAAATAAATGAAACTAAATTGAAATAATTTGGACTTAACTATTATTAAGCTTAATCATGAAGTGATTAACTTAATCACAATTAAT
>CAOJBK014271889.1:0-12675 GCA_948294925.1 Codiaeum variegatum | reverse complement strand
TGACAGCATTTTGTTTTAGTGATTAAAGGGTGATTTGTATGAGTGATTGACTGTACTGTCCACTTGATTTTTGTTTAGTAATTGTTCTACTAATTGTAGAACTCAAGATAAGAACTTGAGCTATAAGATGATGGTGGGGGTTTATACTTATTATTTCTTTATCAATGACTTATTTTTAAAAATAAAAAAGAAATCTTTTGGGTGTCTATTAATTTTTTTTTTTTTAATTTGTTTTTGATCTTTCACTTCCATGTGATACATTAATATTATTGCTAGTGTATAAAATTGATTTCACAGAAGAGTTTATGATGTTACTGACCCTAATTTTTTTTACTGACCTCGAAATTGGGTCAGTAATTATTGACCTAATTTTTCGGGTCAGTAATATTTAATTTTATGATGGAGGAAATACTGACCCAATATCCGGGTCAGTAACGTAATTTTCGGGGTCAGTAACGCGAGTTACTGTCCCCGAATTAATTTTTACTGACCCCAATACGGGATCAGTAAAAATTAAAATTTTTGTAGTGTGGAGCTACTAAGCATGTATGCTCAGACAAAAGATTGTTCACTTTGTTTGAAGTCGTGAATCTTGGAGAGAAGCTATACATGGGTAACTCTGCCACTTCTGAGATTGAAGGTCAAGAAAAGGTAATTCTAAAAATGACCTCTGGGAAAGAGCTGACTCTGAACAATGTGTTGTTCGTGCCTAAGATTCAGAAGAACTTGGTTTCTGGATCGCTTTTGAATAAGAATGGGTTGAAAATGGTGTTTGAGTCAGATATAGTAGTTTTTTTTTCCAGAAATGGAATGTATGTGGGAAAGGGCTATGTTAGTGAAGGGATTTTGAAGCTCAATGTAATGGTTATTAAACCAAAAATGAATAATAAAACTACCTCTTCTATTTATTTGCTCGAGTCCTCTAATTTATGGCATGGTAGATTAGGACATGTTAATTTTAATTATTTGCGAAAATTAATTAACATGAAGCATATTTTCAATTTCCAAATTGATTTAAAACATAAGTGTGAAACTTGTGTTGAGGCAAAACTAATAAAGTCATCATTTCAAACCATTAAAAGAGTGACATCACCACTCGATTTGATTCATACTGATGTGTGTGATTTCAAATCAGTTCAAACAAGAAGTGGTAATAAGTACATCATCACTTTCATTGATGATAGCACAAACTTTTGTTATGTGTATCTAATGAAAAGTAAAGATGAATCCATAGAGAAATTTGTTCTCTATAAGAATGAAGTTGAGAATCAACTAAATAAGAAAATAAAAGAGTTAAGGAGTGATAGAGGTGGTGAGTATGTTGTTTCATTTGAAGCTTTTTATGAGCAAAATGGAATCATACATCAAGTCACAGCTCCTTATTCACCTTAATCCAATGGGATTGCTAAAAGAAAAAATCACACATTAAAAGAAATGATGAATGTGATGCTAATTTATTCTGGTTTACCACAAAACATGTGGGGTGAAGCTATGTTGTCAGCAAATTATCTTTTAAAAAAGATACCCCGAAAGAAAGAAGAGAAAACTCCATATCAGTTATGGAAAAATAGAGTCCCTTCTTACAAATACCTACGAGTGTGGGGGTGTTTAGGTAAAGTAGTTGTACCTCCTCCTAAGAAGGTAAAGATAGGGCCAAAAATCATTGATTGTGTTTTCATTGGTTATGCACAAAATAGTAGTGCATATCGATTTCTTGTGCATGAGTCAAAAGTCCCTAACATTCACAAGAATATGATAATAGAATTAAGGAATGCAACTTTATTTGAGAATGTGTTTCCATACAATTCTAATGCATCAAAATGATCTCATGAGACTATTGTTGAAAATAGTATAGATGAAGATCAAGAAGATGCACTAGAAGGAGAAACACATAATGAAGATGAATAAGAGGTTGAGGTTAGACGTAGTAAAAGGGACAGAGTCAAAAAATTATTTGTTGATTGTCATAATTCATACATTTATGATAGTTAATCATGTAATTATTTATTAGTTTAAGTTTTTTTTGCATGCATTTAGTCAAGTTTAAGGTTGCATTTATTATTTTTATTATTTTCGTCATAATAATGATTTACTATGTTTTTAGATATTTAAAGATTTAAAATAAGTCAATGACAAAGTTTGAAGTGAATCAATGCAAGAAAAGTGAGTTTGGAGTGCGAAACATAGAGTATTTTGACTGTAGAGATCATGGCGCCTCACAAAGAATCCTGGAGCCTCACCACGGCTTTGACAACTTTGAACACCTAGGTGTATTTTAAGCATAAGTTGAGATATAGATGTTTTATTAAGGTGAGTAAGGTACCACTGGAAAGGTAAGAGAAATATTTACAACTCTTATGAAGATCACAAAGACTAACTTCAACATTTTCTAGTCCAAAATTGTCTTGCAAACTAGACTTTTTTACCAGTTCAATTTTTAGTACGAATTTTGAGTTATTTATTTCCTATTTTGATTATAATTATTGTCCAACTCAATTTAGGAACTTTTAGGATATTTTAAGAGGTTTTCTACTTAAGTTTTACCCTATTTCTCAAGGATACAATATATAAAAATTTAATTTAGGGGGAGGATTGGAGGAACTCAATTAGAGTCCCCTTTTGAGGAGATCTAAACATTATTTTCATTCTTTACTTTTGGAATTCAATCAAAAACTAAAATATTTAGAATTTGATTTCCTCTTCTTCTTTAGTTTAGATTTTATTTATTTTATCATGATTGTTGTTAGATTTATTATTGCTTTTCTTTTCATTATCATGAGTAACTAAGTTCTTAATCTAGGAGTTGGGATATAGTTGATTTAGCTAATTTATGTTTATTGTTACTTGATTGATTTGTTATTTTTATAATGAAATTGCATCAATTGGTTTAGGAATTAATGCTAGATTTACTTGATCACTAAATTCTTGATTTAAGAAATTAGATTTATATGCGAGAGCTGCGATTCAATTTCAGAACTTTGAATTAATTAACATAGGGAACATGTTACTTAGAGATAAGAACACTCTTATGAGATGTTAACCAGTAATTTCACAAAGCTTAATGAATTCAATTTATTCGTTTATCCTAATATCATGAGAGTAGAATTAAGAGTAAATTGGATGTTAGTAATTCACCTTGAGAGAGGGCTTTACTAAATTTAGAAAATTAGTCCTTGAATTTCATCATAAGTTAATTGATGAACCTTAGATCCTAGGTTTTCCATATCATTGAAGTTTAATTTATAATTTGTTTGCAATTTATTTTTAGTTTTAAAGCATCCTTTAATTTTATTAGTCTAAATAATAGTAGAATCAAATCAATTGGTACTTTATACCCCTTCCTTCTGGGATTAAAACTCTACTTCACTACTATATTACTTGTCGCGATCTGTGCACTTGCAGAATTTGCTTAACATTGTTCGGTCTAGATTTTTTGACTTATTTACTAGAAAGTGAACCTCAAAGCTTCAAGAAAGCTGTAACTTCACCGGAAGGCCCTATTTGGAAAGAGACCATAAACAGTGAAGTTGAATCAATCTTACAAACCATACCAGAGAGTTAGTAAATCTTCCTCCAGGTTGAAAACCGTTAGGTTATAAATGGATTTTCAAAAGAAAAATGAAAGCAAATGGAACGATTGATAAATACATGGCTAGACTTGTAATTAAAGTTACATGAAAAAGGAAGGTCTTGACTACGTTGATATATATTCTTCTGTGAAGAGAATAAACTCCATTTGAATGATATTTGTCATTGCTGCATTGCTCAATCTTAAAATACAACAAATGGATGTAAAAATGACTTTCCTAAATGGAGATTTGAATGAATAAATCTACATGGAATAACCTAAAGGCTTTATTGTCCTTGAACAAGAAAAGAAAGTCTATAAGTTGGTGAAGTCTTTCTATGGCTTGAAATAAGCACCAAAACAATGGCATGAAAAGTTTGATCATACGATGATCACAAGTGGTTTGAAAATCAATGAATGTGACAAATGTGTTTATGTCAAAGAGACAAAAAATGGCTATGTCATTTTATATCTTTATTTTGATACTATGCTTATTTTTGGAAGTGATGAGTACATGGTTAAGTCTACCAATAATATGTTGAAGTCCAAAATTGACATGAAAGACATGGGTCTTGCTAATGTCATTTTAGGAATCAAAATCTCAAGGACTCATTTTGAGCCAAGCTCATTATGTAGATAAAATTCTTGGTAATTTTAGCAAAGATGATACAACCATATAAAGAACTCCTCTAGATACAAGCATGCATCAATCAAGGAATAGAGGAGAAGGCATTTCTCAAGTGGAGTATGCTAGAGTTATAGGAAGTCTAATATACTTAACCAATTGTACAATACCAAACTTAGCTTATACAATAAACAAACTCAGCAGATATACGAGTAATCCTAGTGTGGATCACTAGAAAGCTATCTTAAGAGTACTTAGGTATCTACGATACACTCATAATTATGGGTTACACTGCACTAGAGAACCATTAGTAGTAGAAGGATATTCAGATGCTAACTGGATCTCAGATATGAAAGATTCAAACTCTACTAATGGTTATGTGTTTACACTATTTGGTGCAACTATGTTGTGAAAATTCTTTAAACACACGATAATCGCTAGATCTACACTGGAATCAGAATTCATTGCCTTAGACAAATGTTGCGAGGAAGCATAATAGCTTAAAAATTTCCTAGAGGGTATTCCAAAATGGCCAAAGCCTATGCCCATATTATGCATATATTGTGACAGTCAATCGACTATTGGAAGGGCACAATACAACATATACAATGGTAAGTCTAGACACATCTGTCATAGACATAATACCATTAGACAACTAATCTATACTAGAGTTATTTTCATTGACTGTGTAAAGTCAAAGGATAATATAGTGGATCTGTTAACCGAAGAGTTAAACAGAGAATTAGTTGAGAAGTCATCGAGGAAAATGGGACTAATGCCCTTTAGTTGAAAGGTTATTACAAAGGAAACCTAACCTAGTTGACTGGAGATCCCAAGATCTAGGTTCAAATAAGACACCTAGTTAGATCACTGTGGGGGATTATCCTTATGTCCATTTCTATGATGAAACATTGATGTAGAAAATGTGAGGTTGAGCTATACTCTTAATGATTAGTAAGAAATCACTGATGTGAGAGAGAAGTGGGCCCGTTTCAAAGGGAATTCTTAGAAACTCTTACACAACCAAGCATATGTTCAGGGCCAAAATGAACATAACCATGAGAACTAAAGAACATTAGAAAAGAATCATGTGTGTAATATATCATCGTTTACATGAATGACAGAACAGTTCAAGGATATCACATCTATTAATCAACTAGTAAAGTAAATATATTTCATAAGGGAAGGTTCAAAGGGTAACACCTACCTATCCTATGCAATTTTCAATTCGATGAACTCAATCCAATCAAAATGTTTTGATGTCAAAACTAAGCGGTTTTATTTTGGTGCTAATTTTCATTCACGTGGGGGATTGTTGGAAAATAGCATAATGTTTTGCTATTTTTGATCCACATTTTTAGTGAGACCCACTTGGTAAAAGTGGAAGGTCTCAGACATTTCGGAAACTATGTCTTGAGAGCTTCAAAATGATATATTATACGCTCAAAATGGTAGTCTAGTGAATGAGAAATTATCTCACAAAATTACACACTTGACATAGCCAAAATGGTGGAAATGGGACTTAATCCCACATTGGAAAAAAATAAAACCATTTGTTGGTTTATATATAGGCTTCCATTTTATAGTGGATAACAAGCTTTTAGGGAGAGGCTCTTTCTACACGCGCAGGGAAGGGGGTGCAAATCCCAACCACTCCAAGCCCAAAATTTCCACTCGTGCTTGCACGACCTGCGTATATGAATATCGGTCCAAAAATCGTGGGCCTAGACAAGCCTAAAGTTTTGTATATGTGAGAAACAGAGATCCACAAGGGGCAGAAAGCGCTCTGTGTGGGCCGTGCGGATCTTTGTACTAAAGTTACTGAGAACAGAGTAGTGCACAGGGCCGTGAGGACATGATTTTTGCTTGTGAAGATTTTTGTACCAAAATTATTGAAAAACAAAGATCCGCATGAGGCAAAAAGGGTCTTGCACCGACCGTGCGGTGGCCCATGCGTCTTACTGTTTGGCCAGCTTTCAGAGTTAATTTCTAGAATTAATATCATAAATTAAATTTCAATTCAATTTTTGAAACTCCCAATCCACCCATGAAGCTATAAATTGGTGGTCTTCCTTCACATTGGAAAGGATCAACAGCATAAAAAAATATCACAAAAAATCACAGAAGTTTTCTACACTTGTTTCCTCTCAAAACTCTCTCGGTTTGAGTTCATACGCTGCCAAGTTTATCAAAATTCTTTGATATTGTTGAGGAAAGGAAATCGAGCTCATTTTATCCTAGGAAACAAACACCGTTCAAACCTACAATAAGAATAGATGATGAATCTATTTTAAGGAAATTGTTTATACATGCCTCGAATTTTCTTCCTCTTGATTTATTTATTTATATTCATTACATAATTCTGGTTTTACTGGAACTAACATTTTTTTGCATTTTTCCAATTGTTTATCTGTTTAGTGCAATTGGTGATAATAACAGTTTATTGCAGAATTTTTGGAGGTAATTGAATTTATTTCAATTTCTATACATATTTGCTGCTGTAATTTTTCTGCAGAAATTTTGGAGTAGTGCAATGATTGAATTTAATTCAATCAGAGGCGGAGCCATTTACTTGAGTATGGGGTCAAATGAATCCACTTAACTATTCCAATTCCTTATGTATATAGATCAGTAACTTTTTTTTTGTTTTAAAAAATAAAATTTCCCCTTAGTTGAACCCACTTAC
This sequence comes from Codiaeum variegatum, assembly GCA_948294925.1. NCBI lineage: Eukaryota > Viridiplantae > Streptophyta > Magnoliopsida > Malpighiales > Euphorbiaceae > Codiaeum > Codiaeum variegatum. The sequence continues at coordinate 5,796 of CAOJBK014271889.1, read as the reverse complement.
CAAGAGTATAGAGAAACTTATCACTTGTTAATTCCTTTATTTTATTTGATGAGTTCTCCACTTGTTTTATGAAATAAGAGGAAAAACTTACTAGACAAAAAAAGAAAAAACTCGTGACTTGTTAATTTTCTATTTTACATAATCTAGATGATAGGGAATATCATTAATTTATATTTAATAAACCAATAGAAAATTATTTTATAATTTTTTTAAAAGAAATTTTTATTGCTAGTATATTTCTAATTTGATTCTCTATTTTGAACACCTCAAAAAATTATCTGGCTCCGCCACTGAATTCAGTTACCACTTTAATTGCTTTTGTTTCTTTGGACTAGTATAGAAATTAAATTAGTTTCAATTTCTTCTTAAAATTACTACTGTAATTTCATTATTCTTTTATGGTTTATAATAATTCTATTTAGAATTATTTTGCTGTAATTTCAGTTGTAGTCTTAATTTTTTACTGCCTTGTAATAGTAATTGCTATATTTTCTGTAATTATTTTAATTACAGAATTTATTTTGTTATAGTTGTAATTTTTGTAATTACAACTCAATATTAATCTAATATCATATTTCCTGCAATCTTAAAATAGACTCAGGAATTGAGATGGCAACTGATTTGCCTACTGTGGAAGGACAGAACCCTCCAATCACCCCTGTGGTGAATACCTTTGTGGTAGATTCCTCTGTGGCTTATGTTGTCATGAAAGAAATAGTCACTTCTGTGGTGAATACCTCTATGGATGATGTTGTCACCTCTATGGTGGAAGAAACAACAATTGTAACGGATGGGGAGGACTCCAAGAAATAAGCGAATTTCCAAGGGAAATGCTGTAACCGTGACAAGAATGGTCACAAGGATTCAGATTTTGAGATGCCAAAGAAGCATTGTGTTGCTAATAATCTTTGTGCTGTAATTTCTGAAGTGAGTATGGTAGGTTCAAATCCAAAAGAATGGTGGATTGACGCTAGAGCTACCAAGCATGTGTGCTCAGACAAAAGAATGTTCACTTCGTTTGAAGTTGTGAACGCTGGAGAGAAGCTATATATGGGTAACTCTGCCACGTCTGAGATTGCAGGTCAAGGAAAGGTAATTCTAAAAATGACCTCTGGGAAAGAGCTGATTCTGTACAATGTGTTGTTCGTGCCTGAGATTCGGAAGAACTTGGTTTCGGGATCACTTTTCAACAAGAATGGGTTCAAAATGGCATTTGAGTTAGATAAAGTATTTTTTTCTAGAAATGGAATGTATATGGGAAAGGGCTATGTTAGTGAAGGGATTTTTAAGCTCAATGTAATGGTTGTTAAACCAAAAATGAATAGTAAAACTAGCTCTTCTATTTATTTGCTTGAGTCCTCTAATATATGGCATGGTAGATTAGGATATATTAATTTTACTACTTTGCGAAAATTAATTAACATGAAGCATATTTCCAATTTCCAAATCGATTTAAAACATAAGTGTGAAACTTGTGTTGAGGCAAAACTAACAAGGTCATCATTTTAAACCATTGAAAGAGTGACATCACCACTAATTTGATTCATACTGATGTGTGTGATTTCAAATCAATTCAAACAAGAAGTGGTAATAAGTACTTCATCACTTTCATTGATGATAGCACAAAATTTTATCATGTGAATCTAATAAAAAGTAAAGATGAAGCCATAGAGAAATTTGTTCTCTATAAGAATGAAGTTGAGAATCAGTCATAAGAAAATGAAAGAGTTAAGGAGTGATAGAGGTGGTGAATATGTTATTCCATTTGAAGCTTTTTTGTGAGCAAAACAGAATCATACATCAAGTCGCAACTCTGTATTCACCTCAATCCAATGGGATTACCAAAAGGAAATATCGCACATTAAAAGAAATGTTGAATGCGATGCTAATTAGTTCTGGTTTACTGCAGAACATATGTGGTGAAGCTGTGTTGTCAGAAAATTATCTTTTAAATAAGATACCTCAAAAGAAAGAAGAGAAAACTTCATATGAGTTATGGAAAAATAGAGTCCCTTCTTACAAATACCAACGAGTGTGGAGGTGTTTCGCTAAAGTAGTTGTACTTCCTCCTAAAAATGTAAAGATAGGGCCAAAAATCATTGTTTGTGTTTTCATTAGTTATGCACAAAATAATAGTGCATAACGATTTCTTGTGCATGAGTCAAAAGTCCCTGACATTCACAAGAATATAATAATAGAATCAATGAATGCATCTTTCTTTGAGAATGTGTTTCCATAAAATTCTAATACATAAAAACGATCTCATGAGACTATTGTTGAAAATAATATAGATGAAGATCAAGGAGATGCATTAGAAGGAGAAATATATGATGAAGATGAACAAGAGGTTGAGGTTAGATGTAATAAAAGGGTAAGAGTTGAAAAATCATTTGGCCCAGATTTTTTGACTTATTTATTAGAAAGTTAACCTCAAAACTTCAAGAAAGTTGTAACTTCACCGGAAGGCCCTCTTTGGAAAGAGGCCATAAATAATGAAGTGGAATCCATCTTGTAAAACCATACCTGGGAGTTAGTAGACCTTCCTCCAGGTTATAAACCGTTAGGGTATAAATGGATTTTCAAAAGGAAAATAAAAGTAGATGGAACGATTGATAAGTACAATGGTAAACTTATAATTAAAGGTTACAAGCAAAAGGAAGGCATTTACTACTTTGATACATATTCTCCTATGATGAGAATAAACTCCATTCGAATGATATTTGCCATCGTTGCATTGCACAATCTTGAAATACATCAAATGGAAGTAAAAATGGCTTTCCTAAATGGAGATTTGAATGAAGAAAACTACATGGAAAGAATAACATAGTGGATCCGTTAACCAAAGGGTTAAACAGAGAATTAGTAGAGAAGTCATCAAGGGAATGGGACTAATGCCTGTTAGTTAAAAGGTTATTACAAAGGAAATCCAACCTAGTTGACTGGAGATCCCAAGATCAAGGTCCAAAGGGACAACTTACTTGCAAGACACCTAGTTAGATCATTGTGGAGGATTATCCTCATGTCCATTCCTATGATGAAACATTGGTGTAGTAAAGGTGAGGTTGAGCTATGCTTTTAATGATTCATAAGAAATCACCTATGTGAGAGAGAAGTGGGGCCGCTTCAAAGGGAATTATTTAGAGAATAATTCTTAGAAACTCTTGCAGAACCAGACAGATGTTCAGGGACAAAATGAACATAATCATGAGAAATAAACAACATTAGAAAAGAATTATTTATGTACTATATCATAATTTACATGAACAACAGAATAGTTCAAGGACATCACGTTTACTAATCAGTCAGTAGAGTAAATATATTTCACAAGGGAATGTTCAAAGGGTAACACCTACCTATCCTATGCAGGTTTTGATCCGATGAACTCAATCCAGTCAAAATGTTTTGGTGTTAAAACTGAGCAATTTTGTTTTTCTGTCAATTTTCATTAATGTGGGGTTTTGCTGGAAAATAGCATGATGTTTTACTATTTTTGAGCCACATTTTGAGTGGGACTCATTTGATAAAAGTGGAAGGTCTCAAACGTTTCGGAAACTATGTTGGGAGATCTTTGAAATGATATATTATACGCTCAAAATGGTGGTCTAGTGAATGAGATATCGTCTCACAAAGTTACATACTTGGCATGGCCAAAATGGTGAAAATGGAACTTAATCCTACATTGAAAAAATATGAAACCATTTGTTGGTTTATATATAGGCTTCCATTTTATAGTGGATAATAAGCCTTTGGGGAGAGGTTCTCTCCACATGCACAGGGGGGTGCAATTCCCGACCACCCCAAACATAAAATTTCCACCCGTGCCCCCATGTCTTGCGTACACGACTATCGGTCCAAAAACTGTGGGAAGACAAGTCCAAATTTTTGTTCCTTCTTTTAGAAAAAGGAAACAGAGAAGTTGGCAGGGGATTTGTGAGAAACAGAGATCCGCATGGGGTAGAAAGCGCTCTGCACGGGTCCTGCGGATAAGGGTTTGGGACATGTGGATCTCTGTGCTAAAGTTGTTGAGAAACAGAGATCCGGACGGGGTAATGCATAGGACGTACGAACATGATTTTTTTTCGTACGGATTTCTGTACCAAAATTTATGAGAAACAGAGATCCGCACGAGGCAAAAAGGGTTTTGCACGGGCCGTGCGGTGGCCTATATGGCTTACTATTTGGCCGCTTTCATAATTGATTTTCAGAATTAATTTGTGTAACTCCTGTCGTTATGTGACAGTTTTGAGAGTTATCAAAAATTAAATTGCAATTCAATTACTAAAACTTCCAATCCATCCATGAAACTATAAATTTGTGGTCTTCCTCCACTTTGGAAAGGATCAACAATACAAAAATTATCACAGAAAATCACAGAAATTTTATGCACTTATTTCCTCTCAAAACTTTATCGGTTTGAGTTTATATACTGCCAAGTTCGTCGGAATTCCTTGTTATTACTGAGCAAAGGAATTCAAGCTCGTTGTATCATAAGAAACGGACATCGTTCAAACATACAATAAGAATATGTGGTAAATCTATTTTAAGGAAACTGTTTATACAGATCTCGAGTTTTCTTCTTCTTGATTTATTTGTTTATATTCATTATATAATTCTGATTTTACTAGAACTAATATTTTTTTGCAATTTTCCAATTGTTAATCTATTTAGTATAACTGGTGATACTAATGGTTTACTACATAAATTTTGAAGGTAATTGAATTTGTTTCAATTCCTATACATATTTGCTGCTATAATTTTTTTGCATAAATTTTGGAAGTGCAGTGATTGAGTTTATTTCAATTACCACTTTTATTACTTCTGTTTCTTTGGATTGGTATAGAAATTGAATTAGTTTCAATTTCTTAAAATTATAGCTGTAATTTCATTATTTTGTTATGGTTTGTAATAATTTTATTTAAAATTATTTTAATATAATTTTAGTTGTAGTCTTAATTTCCTACTTTATTATGATAGTAATTGTTGTATTTTCTGTAATTATTTTAATTACTAAATTTATTTTGTTATTACTATAATTTATGTAATTATAGCTCAATATTAATTTAATATCATATTTCCTAAAAAAAAAATACTTCAACATATTTTTCTTATAAAAAAAATAATTTGTAATGGAATTCAACCATAAATGTGGCATATTCTTTATGAAAAAAATCGAACAAAGATTGAGAAATTAATCATATGTAATTAGTTTACTCTCTTAATTCTCAAATTAGTAGCCATTTTATTTTTTATGCTAACGTTTCAAAAATCAATTTATAAAAAAATATTTTAAATCATAATATAAAATATATATTAACATGTTTATCTTAAAAATTACTTTCACAATATTATTTTTTTTAATTTTTTTATTTATGTATTTTAAAAATAATCGAATGTCAAAATTTATTATTAGTAAATATAAAGACTACTTATTTTATGATGGAGTATTAACTTATGACAGGAATGCTTATAGCATTTCAAGAATTTAAATTTACAAAATCTTTGAACTTTGAAAAAGAAAAAGTAATTAATTCAAATTTAAATGAATTATTTGAAATTGTAGAATTTAAGTAGAAGATTCTAAGACAGCAACGGTTTGCTGAGTCATCAATTTGACAGATCACACTGCCAAGTAATTACGCAAATGGATAAGACTTTATCCTGTTAACCAAACCTAACTAACCATGGTTAAAAAGTAACCTTCACTCCTTATAAATAACCCAACTCATAGCACATTCTCAGACCACACAACACATTCACACAATTCAAATTTCATTTTAATTCCAATTATGGCCTCCG
>CAOJBK014270579.1:0-14767 GCA_948294925.1 Codiaeum variegatum | reverse complement strand
CGTGAGTATAGAATCCTCTTCAGGATCAAGAGTGACTTTTGATGGTAAAGGTTATTGAGATGGTTGTGATTGAGTAGGAACTTATATGATTCAACCACTTTTTGTTATGGCATCTACTTCAGAGTCATGTCTCTTAGGTTGATTACACAACAGTAGTTATCTTGGATACACTTCCCTCAGGAAGGTAGGTCATCCACAACAAGAGAGTAATTAGGTGAGATAGACTTCCCCTAGGGCTATAGGTCGTCTTTATAATAATGGTAATTCTATGAGGTGTATCAGTACCATAGATTAAGTGGTTTGATTCCCCTTCCTCAAACTCTATCAGGATAGAATTCACATTATGCTTGAGAAGTGGATTGGAGTTGATATTCAGAAATGAGGGAGGTGGCAAGAGTTCACTAGCATCAATCAAATATTAAATTTTATGTCTAAAGGCCTTGAAATTGTCAGTTTTATGGACAAGCCTTTGGTGGTAACCGCACCTCTCATTTATGTTGAAGTTCCTTAAGAGAGGGATTGGGATTTGTCTTGGCTCAAGAGGTTTGATTGCACCTTCATCTAAACACCTTTTGTAAATATTGCTAAGTGATACACCATCAAAATTTGAGAACTTCCTTCTCTCAATTTGTATGGGTTTGCAAGAAGAAAAGTCATTAATTTCCCCATCCTTATAAGTGACATTACCTTGATGGGAAGTTTTTCTATACCTCTTTGAGAATGTGTGAGAATCATCTTAAAAGTATCCAATAACTATTTTTTCCTTGATGCAGGAGGCAGTGGCGATGAGTCCCTTGAATTTAGGAAAAAAATTAATGATTATTCTGTCTTGATACTTTGGTGGTAAGTTCTTTACAATCGTATCCACTTATCTATCTTAGTTAGCCTATTCACCATTTAAGAGGCCTTTGTTCTCCACCTAGTTATAAACAAGTAAAAAGTTTCCTTTTGGCCTTCTTTTGTAAATTTGATGTCTCTTCTAGTGACATCAATCTCATTATTGTATTGGTACTGTTTGACAAGCACATTGCAAATTAACTCCTATGACTATTTTTAGGAATCATCCAATTCAACTAATTAATGATGGACAACACCAGTGAGTGATTGTTAGAATATTTGATCTAGAAGCTTGCTATTCAGTTTTAGGGGTCTGAAGGTACCATCATAAATCTTGAGTAGGTTTTTGGATAAGTAATTCCATCAAAATTTTCAATGCTTAACATTTGGAAGTTAGAAGTCAGCCTTATATTTGGGAACAAGCTTAGAGAGAAAACATCTTTAACATCATCCGTATTCTTGATGGACTTTAGCATTTTCTTCATTTTCTTGTAGTTGTCCATCATGGTTTGTGCAATGGATGTTCAAAGGTCTCCTTCAGTACAAGATCCTTTTCGGAGATTATGAAAGCAGGGTCAGCTTGTGCAGCCATAGGAGGTAGAATAATTTATACATCGAGTTCCATTTCCTTATCCCCAAAAATTGATGCCCCATTTATAGGAGTATGAGGTTGAGAAATATTATAGACCATCATGCTCTTGACATCACCCAGAATAGTTTCCTTAAGTGACTCCAGCTTTTCATCTTGCTTTCTCATGAAGTAAGCTAATGTGGAAGCTTGATCAGTGGGTGGAGCAGCAGCATTAATAACAGTGAGGTTGGCAGAATTCTCATTATTGGCAAACATGGTGACCTTTAGGTGGACAGAGAAAATAAGGTACTAGTAACTTAGTGACATGACCATGACAAACTTTGGTTCAATAACATGACTTTTAGTTAGAGTTTGTTTGGTTTGAGAGGGCTTAAAATTATTCTGGTTCATGATGCATGCATGAATGAAAAAAATTTCACAATGATAGGATAATATCAATATTATAGTACATGGAACCTAGGGTCAACCTTAATCATTATGAAGCTTGGTGGTTTTAAAGTTACCCAACAATTAAAGGTACGATATACCTAACCAAAGTGAATCCTAGAGATTCATGTAGCTCCAATGGTACGCGCAATAGTCATTGTCTCTACTAGCAGGACTAAAGAGTACACCTTGGACTAGATGCTTTCGTAATCAGTGAGGCAGTCCCAAAGAAGAAAGCCCACTCAATGCTACTTTCTATCCTTGTTTTCCTTGAAATAGGGTTTCATGCTTAGTGATGCATGGAAACTTCATCTGAAAAGTTTTAGCCAAAAGTAGATTTGACCAAAAACAACCCTCGTTTTAATTTTTGTAAAATTAGTTAATTCCACACTAGAGTCACCACTTGTGACGCCTCCACCCGAGTGCGTCACGCACGCCTCGAGATTTCTCGCTCGAGGAAATAACCCTCATTGGGAAGATTGCATGTTCATAGTTCGGTTGTGTGCGAAGTTTTCAAATAGGAAGACCCATAAGTTCTGTTTTAATGTAAATACAAGTGTGGTTATGAGTCACCACTTAATCATTATAAAATCGAGGGTTTTTAAATGAGATTAAGAAACTAATTCATTTAAATCCATAAAATATTAATTTTATGTCAATGGAAAACTAGGTTTTTACCTAGGAAACAAAGTTAGATTCAGAGGCCCTGAGTTTGGCTTTAAATCATATAGAAAATTTATGAGTTTTCCTACCTTTTGTGTAAAAAGATTTAAGATTTAGTTTAAAAATAGGATTTCATGTATGCATGGCAGTACATGATGATGTATGAAAAAATATATTAGAAATAATATGATGCATGACAATTATATACATGAATGAAAATAAAATATGATAAAAGTAAAGAAAAAAAAATGTTAAAATAAGAAGATAAATATCTAAGGTCTCTCCTATAGCCAAAATGGTTCTAAGAGGACACATCCCCAAAAGACAAATAACATAATAGAAAAATGTAAGAAAAGCAATAAAATTAACTATACATCAAAATAATGCACCAAGGGTGATATTTGGCAAAAATATTATATTTTCCCCTTATTCTTGGTTAATTTTATTCCATAAATTGAAATTAGTCTAATTGTTCTAGTGTGTTTTCAGTTCTTTTAGGACTATAAATTTTCAGGAGCTATGTAGAAATACTTCAAAGTTCGGGTGCAAAAACCAAGGAAAATGAGTGAAATGGAACGAGAAAAAGATCACTGGACTGCCTCATGGTCTTGCACATACCTTGTGAGGTAGCCCATGAGATTTTATCCCTTTTTTCTCGAGAAATAATAGCTTCTCAAGTTTGGCTCACAGACCGTGGCTCAGTCTGTGAGGAAGCCATCTAAGGTTCTGTCCTTTATGCAGAAATCTGACGGGTTTGAATGTATTTTGATATTTTAAGTATAACTTGAGCTATCGAGGTCTGAATGAGATGATTCAGGTGCCTTGAAAAGTTAAGAGAAAGATCTACAACTTTGAAAAAGACCATGAAGCCTAATTCTTTCATCTACATATCTAAAATTTGCATGAAAGTCAGATGTCTTGACATCTATCTAACTTATGCTGGCATGGAAAAAATTGGCCAATCCATGCTTGACACCTATCCAAACCCTAATGAGCTATAAAGCACTATAAAAAGACTTTATTTATACCAGAAGAGGGGGGCTCTCTCTTAGGGTTTTGGGTAGCCATCCTCTCAATGTGTTAGAGAGAGAAAAGTGAAGAATTCCTATGGTAAAAATGAAAAGTTATAGATTTTGGAAGAGGAATGATGATTGAAGTGGGGATTTCTCACCATTCTTTGACTGTTTGAGTTTTCTCTACCTTCTTTTGTATTTTTTTTTAAAATTTTCTTCTATGGATTAATTTTTTCATTCATCTAGATATTATGAACCCTAAATTTTATTGTATGAATTGAATATTTGGTTTTGCATCAATTTCATCTCTGGATTGTCTTATTTTCATGATTTATGACTTTCGTTTTTATTTTCAATTATTGGTTTGTTAATTGGATATTAATTCTATATTAGATGATTAGAGATACCCTAATATAGATTGATCACTCATGAAAATAGAGAATTGATTGGGGTGCTAGAAATAGACCTATAATACTTCTTCAGATGTTAATCACTTGAACTTAATGCTACTCCTATTTTATTATAGTTTGACAATAGATACCCCTAAAATACTAAGGAAGTTAGAGATTTAATCACTCAAGAATAGTTTATATCCAATTTAGTCAGAGTCCAATTTAATTAATTGTTTGAATTATTCATATTATTATTTTTGACATACATGAGAGTTAGGGGGATTCAATATCTAGATGAACTTCACCATTGATTTTACGTTATCTATCCTCTATTGCTTACATAGATTAGTTTTAATTAGTTTAATTAATCTCAAATTTGGTTCAACTAGACAATAGTTTAAATTTGAGCTAGTACTTATGTCAATGTCTCTTTAGATTGACCTCATTACTGCTATACTACCTAAAAGATTGGTGCACTTACCTATAGCCATGCTAGAATTAGCCATTAAGCTTTATAAATTGTAAGACTTTTAGTGTTGTGAAATGCACATAAAAAAACTTGAGAGCCTTATTATCTATTTTCGCAGACCCATTTATTTGTGGTTTGTGATGGGAAGACTTGTGATGTTAAATCTTTTTCTTTTACAGAAGAGCAGTGACTTCTTTTTGGAAGTGGGAGGTATTGTCTATGATGAATTTGAATGGAACACCATACCTCATGATGATATTTGTTTTCATGAACTGTGAAACCCTTTTTGAGTCAAGAAATTGATAGGGTGCAACTTCTACCCACTTGGTGAAGTTCTCAATGGCAACTAAGATTTATTCATGCCTAGTAGAGGGTTTAGGTGAAACCCTGACAGTGATGTCAATGCCCTAACAACTAATGGGCCAAGGAGTTGTAATTAGATTGAGGTGTGAAGGTGTAGGCTATTAGAGCTTTGCATAAATATGACATTTTTGGATGAACTGTGAACATTCATAATTCATTATGAGCCATTAGTACCCTTAATTCATGATTTTCTATGATGATGTCCGTCTACTCATGTGAGTGCCTTATTCTCCACCATGGACCCATTTCATGATCTTAAATGCTTCTTCTTCAGAGACACACCTTAAATGGATACAATTCAATGTTCTTCTGTAGAGGGTGTCACCTCTGGGGAGATAATTGCTAACCAATTATTTAAGGGCCTTCCTTTCAGATTTGGAAGCTCCCTGAGGATACTCCTCTTTGGTGAGATAATTAAAAATTTCCCACTAACAAGGCTTTTGTTCAACCTCTTATAGATTTAGAAAATTAACCAAGCATCTTGATTAATCCTTGATGCTCACAAAAATAGAACGAATTAGGAATCCATCATGCATTTCAACCATTAGTGTGAGTGTTGCTATAACATCAACAAACCTATTTTGTGGCCTTAGAAGGTAGTAGAATGGTAGGTTGTGGAATTTGGATGCTAACTTTTCAAGCCACTTATGGTAGGGAATCATACATTATTCTATGATCTTCCATTTGCCTAATGCTTATTAGACTATTAGGTGGGAGTCTCCAAACAATTCAAGATTCTTGATTCCTATCTGGGTGGTAGCTTCTAACCCATAAATGCATGCTTCATAATCATCTTTATTTTTTGTTACCTTATAATCCAATTTGACATCCAAAGGTAAACTTCCACCGTTAGGTGTCAGGACCACCACATTAACGTTATACCCCTCGTTAATGGTTGCATCTTCAAAGTATAATTACCTTGCATTCTATTCTATGAAGAGGATGTCTTCATCAAGAAACCCAGGTTTTGCCCATTGATCATTTATAGTGGTAGTTTCTAGTTGATTAGCAATGACACTTTTATTGATTGCTTTTCTTTATACATATTGAGATCATATGCCACTAGCACAACCATCCATCGAACCTTCTAGCAATCTAAGATGGGCCTTTCCACAAGATACTATAGTGGGCTTCAATCAACGAGGTCATGAGTGATGTATGACCCCAAGAAGTATCTCAGTTTGTGACAAACCCATATTAGTGCTAGGAAGAGTTTCTTTATGTGGATGTACTTGAACTCATGTATCAACATCCTTTTCCTCAAATAGTATATTGCTTTTTCCTTATGAGTGGAAGGGTCATTTTGTGCTAGTATGGCACTAATGGTTTCATCAACGACTGATAGGTAAAGCGTATTTTTTTTGTGTAATCTTAGGCGGTTGGAGGATGGGAAGATTGAGAAGATACTCCTTGATTTGTTTAAAGGAACTTTGGCATTCATCATTCCATTTCTTATACGAGTTATTTTAAAGAAGCTTAAAGATCATGCCATTGGTTTTGGCTAATTGGTTGATGAATCAAATGATGTACTGAAAGTAACCCAAGAAGCCCTTTATCTCTTTTTATGTTTTAGGAGTCTCCATCTCAAGAATTGCTTTAGACTTAGCAGGATCAATCAAATTCCCCTTCTTACTCACCATGTTTCCTAAGAAGATGCTAGATGAGGCTCTAAAGATACACTTATAATTAGTAGGGTTGAGTATCAGATTATACTGGCGAAGTCTTTAGAGGAACTTCTCCAAAGCATGCAAATGTTGTTTAGCGGTTGTACCCTTAATTACCATGTCATTAACGTTAACTTTCATGTCTTTGTGCATCATATCATGGAATATAGTTAGTGCCATTCTCTGATAGGTGGAACCACATTCTTAAGGCCAAAGGGTATGACTCTATAGCAATAAGTTTCCCATTTGATGATGAAGGTTGTTTTCTCCTTATTTAGGGGTGAGCCGCGATTTGGTTGTAGGTGACAGCTAGACCAGTTAAGGAGACCATTTCAGAATCAGTTAGCTTGTCCACTAGTAGGTTAATTTATGGAAGTGGAAAGTCATCCTTAGGACTAGCCTTGTTGAGATCTTTGTAGTAGATGCGCATTCTGACATTGTCATCTTTCATAGGTACTGGGACAATATTTGCTAACCAAGAAGGGTAGCTGATAGGCTTAATAAATTCGTATGACAGTTGCTGGGAAACCTTTTCTTTGATTGGAAGTGACCATTCAACTTTCATTTTTCTAAGTTTCTGCTTGAATGGTTTACAATCTAAATAGATTGAAATTTTACGGACGCGGATGCTTAGATCAAGACCAGTCATATCACTAGGATTCCAAGTAAAGCATTATTCTAATCTTTTAATGCTCATACCTTTTTAGCATGTAGATGTAATGGATGTGGGTTTTGGCATGTCATTAGTGCCAACATTTACTGGCTCTTCAACTGCATCATTTATTTGGTTTATTTTAATATTTTCTTTTTTTTGATTGATTAAACTTAGATTCAATTGTTGAAACACTCAAAGAGAATAAGGAAATAAGATCACAATAAGAAAATTTATTTATCTTATTGATTTCAAAATGGGACAAATCCACATTTACATCCATTTAAAATTTAAACTAGGGGGGTGCATCAAGGGAGGATTGAGATAACTTAGAACCTTTAAAACTATTTGACTTAGACTCGGACCAAGAAGATTCCTTAGACTCTGTTAGATCTTTAGGTTTAACTTTAGAATCTAGTAGGAATAGATTCTCTTCCAACGTCTAATTGTTCAATTCTCTAGTAGCCTCTTTGATAAGCGTGGTTGGATAAGATTTCACCTCCTCATCAATTAGGAAAAGTCAATCTCCTCGAAAAATGCAAATTCCATGAAATCCTTAGCTTTAGTGATCAAGTGATAGATGGGCTAACAGTCCTTTAGCAACAACTTGATATCATAAAATACTTTAAAGCCAGGTATAGTGATGTCAATCATAGGATATCCAAGGCTCAAGAAAAGCAAAGTAGGGGATAAATTCACCTTTTTTTGATAAAATATCCATTTAGTGTTTTAAAGTAAGTCTTCACGGGGATGTAATATTCCCCTCCATTCTTTGCTATAATAGATCACTCTTTGGCCTTGGCTTTTGCTTCCTTAATTTCATCTTTAACGGGATGATAGCCCAAACTAAAAGGTGGTGTGGAGAATGGGTATTCATCAAAGGACTTGATCTCTTGTTAATTCCTTCCAAGGCCCATTCCAGGAAAATGGGCCATCTTCTTCATAATGTTTACAATCATAGGATTACAATACATGTCAAAGTCAAGTGAGATTGCTTCCTTAAGATTTTTCGTAGCCTCAATAAATTACACAAAAGAGAACCCGGATAATGGATATGCAAACGGTTCAGGTTGTGTCTCCAACATTAAAACAATAGCTAGGACCTTAGATTTTCCAGATGTATCCCCTTTTATAGTGACTATCCCATTCTTCAATTTGACTTTCTAGAGGAGAGATGAAGGTAGATCTTTTCTATAACAAATCCAAGGTTGCCCCAAAAGTAGGTTGAAGTAGGAAGGCACATGCATTATATGGAATGGGATTTCAAATTTTATAGGCCTAAAGGTGACGGTCAGAGTAGCCATCTGAAGAACTTCTCTCTTTAAGGTATCATATGGCCCAACAATCTAGTCAGAGGGTATGAACTCGAAGACTTCTTATCCTAAACAACTTTCAACCTTTAATGGACTTAGATTTACTGTAGAACCATTATCTACCTAAGCCATTGGCATAGTCTTGTCCAAAGTGATCATAGTGATGTAGAGAGCATCATTATGAGGACCCCTTGGAGGGATTTCATCATTAGTGAAAAAGATGGAAGCACCCTTGACAGAACTAGTGACTGAAGCAACCAAAGTGTCTAGAGTTTATGTCAATGGGTGTTTGGAATTGGTTGAGAGCCTTGCATAAAGCATGACAACGTGAATAGGAATGATTGAACTTTATATGGATATATTCGCTTATGTCTTTTTCAGTTGCTTTGGTATGGAATCCTCTTCAGGACCAAGAGTTCCTTTTGATGGTAAAGGTTGTTAAGATGGTTGTAGTTGAGCATGAGCTTGTGTGATTCTGCCACTTCTAGTTATGGCATTTACTTCGACAATCATGTCTCTTAAGGTCAATTAAACAATAATAGTTTTCTTGGATACACTTCTCTTAGGAAGGTAGGTCATCCACAATAAAAGAGCAATTAGTTGAGAAAGACTTCCCACAATGAGGTAGGTCATGTCTAGAATAATGGTAATTGCTCAGATGTGCATCAGTAGTATAGATCAAGTGGGTTGAATTCCCATCCTCAAACTCTATCAGGATAGCATTCACATTATGTTCAAGAAATGGATTAGAGTTGATATTCAACAATGGGACATGTTGTAAGAGTTCTCTAGCATAAATCAGATCTTGAATTTTATGTCTAAGGGCCTTACAATTGTCAGTTCTATAACTAGGCCCTTGGAGGTAATTGCACCTTTCATTTATGTTAAAGTTCCTTGAGTGAGGCTTTGGGATTGTTCTTGGCTCAAGAGGCTTGATTGCACCTCTATCTAAACACCTTTTATAAATACTGCTACGTGATGCACAACCAAAATTAGAGAACTTCCTCCACCCAATTTGTATGGGTTTGTTAGAAGAAATAGCATTAACTTCCCCATCCTTATAAGTGACATTACCTTGATGAGAAGTTCTGTTATACCTTGATGAGGATGTGTGAGAATCATCATTAATGTATCCAATAATTATTCTTTCCTCGATGTAGGAGGCAGTGGAGATGAATGGAATGACTTTAGGTAAATATTGGGTGATTAATCTATCTCGATACACTGATAGTAAGTTCTTTAAAATCATATCCACTTTTCTATCGCAGTTATCCTGTTCACCATTTAAGATGCCTCTTTCTCCATATAGTGATGATAAGGAAAAAATTTCCTTTTGGCCTTCTTTGTAGTTTTGATGTCTCTTCTAATGTCATCAACCTCATCATTATATTGGTACTGTTTGACAAACACATTATGAATTGACCCCATGTCTATTTTTTGGAATCTTCCAATTGAACAAACTAATGGAGGATAACTCTAGTGACTGATTATTGGAACATTTGATATTGTTCAGTTCTTTGGGTCTGAGGGTACCATCATAAATCTTGAGATAGGTTTTTAGACAAGTAGTTCCATCAAAATTTTCAATGCTTAGCATTCAAAAGTTGGAAGGGAACCTTGTATTTAGGAACAAGCTCATTAAGGAAACATTTACAACATCATCCCTCTTCGTCGCAGACCGTGATAGGAGGGCCAGCTTGTTCAACCACAAGTTGATGCCCCATTTGTGAGAGTACGAGGTTGAGAAATTTTATAACCCTTCATATTATTGACTTCACCCATAATAGTTTCCTTAAGTGAGTCTTTAAGTGATTCTGGTTTTTCATCTTACTTTCTCATGAAGTAAGCTAATATCAAAGCTAAATTAACAGGTGGAGTAGCAACGTTGACAATAGTGGGGTTGGCAGCATTCTCATTATTGGTAGACATGGTGACCTTTAAGTAGATAAAGAAAACAGTGTATCACTAACTTAGTGTATGGTCGCGGTAGACTTTGGTTCAATGACATGACATTTGGTTACTATTTTTGGTTTAAGAGGGTTTAATCTTATTCAGGTTCATGATGGCATGATGCATACATATATGTATGCATGATAATGATAATGATATCAGTATTATAGTACACGCGACCTTTGGTTAACCCTAATTATTACATGAAGCTTGGTGGTTCTAAGATTACCCAATGACTAAAGGTATGACATACCTAACCACATGTGAATCCTAGAGATTCACATAGGTCAAATGGTACATACAACACTCATTATCTCTACTAACATGACTAAAGACCATGCCTTAGGCTGGAAGATTTCAATATCAGTGAGGTACTCCCTAGGAAGGAGGCCCATTTAATGCTACTTTCTATCTTTGTTTTCCTAGAAATAGGGGTGCATGCTTAGTGATGAATGGAAACTTCATCTGAAAATTTTTAGCCAAAAGTAGATTTTACCAAAAGGAATCCTTGTTTTAAATTTTGTAAAATTAGTTAATTCCACAGTGGAGCCATCAGTTGTGATGCCCCCGTCTGAGTGCATCTCGCGCGCCTCGAGATTTCTCGATCTAGAAAACCACCCTCCTTGGGCAAATTGTGTGTTTACAGTTCGGTTGTGTGCGAAGTTTTCAAACAAGAAGTCCTATAAGTTATGTTTTAGTGTAAGTTCAAATGTGATTATGAGTCGTCGTTTAATCCTTCTAAAAATGAGGGTTTTTAAAGGTGATTAAGAAACCAATTTATGTAACTCCATAAAAAGTTAATTTTAAGAAAAAGGAAAAGTGGGTTTTTACCTTGGAAACAATGTTAGATTCATAGGTCATGAGTTTTGTTTTAAATTATTTAGAAAAATTATGAGTTTTTCTATCTTTTAGCTAAAAATTTTTCAGATTTAGTTTAAAAACTGAATTTCATATATGCATGGAAGTATAGGATGATGTATGAATAAATATACTAGAAATAATATGATGCTTGGCAATTATATACATGAATCATAATAGAATATGATAAAAATAAAGAAAAATGGTAAAGAAGATTAACATCTAGGGTCTGTCTTTTAGCCAAAATGGTACTAAGGAGAGCACACATCCCCAAAAGACAAATAAGATAATAGAAAAATATAAGTAAAGCAATAAAATTAACTACATTAAAATAATGCAACAAGGGAATCCCTCTTGTAACCATAGGGCATAAGAAAAGGCACACTTTCCCCTTAGACAAAATAATAACAAAAATAATAATAGCAAATAATAACACCAAACAACAATAAAAATAAATAATAATAATAAATTATGAATAAATAATTTTTTTTAAAAAAAGATAATTTTAATTAAGAAAAATAAATAAAAAGCAAATTTGGAGTTGAAGCCTTCTTTACGAGGCTTGTCAGCGTATTTCTTTGAATGGAAATCACACCCAAGTTGTTCTCCTTTCTCACAAAGGGTTGGGGGTGGTGTGATAAAAAGTGGTTGGTTGGGTGTTTAGAAGCTCATTGATTTTATTGAAAAATAATTAACCGCTTAGGCTTTTAATCCAATTCAGTATTAGGGTTTAGAAAAGCTGATTTTCATTGATATTAATTTCCTTGTCAGTTGTAGGATTTTAAAAGAAATTGAAAGGTTAATAAATTATACCTTAGGTTGATGGTGTCGTGGCACTAGAGGGTCGGATGATTTGATGTGGCCAAAGCTAGTCTGTATAATGTTTAGGGGTAGTGTTTTTATGAGTATTTAGGCAGGTTCGATGTCAGTGTTTTAGAGTCCAGAGTTGTTGAAAACTGCGCCAAATGAGGCGTATTTATACAAAAAAATGGGACTAAAAATTTAAAAAAAAATGTTCATGAGCAAAAAAAGGTATGTGTACATATCGTGGCAGTCACACAGCCTTTCACGAGCCATGGTAGTCGCACATGCGCAGTGTGTCCGATTAGATGGCACGGCTAGGCTCAACCCACTTTTGATTTTTTTTTGTTATTTTAAACCCATTTTGCTTCTGATTTGGAGCCGTTTTGAGTCTTTGGATTCATATTGACAAATTGAATTTAATGGTTTTGAAATGAGGGTTCACACCTTATTGGGAGAATTTCATTCAACTTTCACCAAAGTGAGTGCTGTTTTGGAGCTTGTCAAATTTCTCTCTCATTTGAGTCCTTTTTAGTAAGTAAAAGTCATTCAACTATCACAAACTTGTTTCTTTTCTAAAATTCTTTATGTAATTTTTATTACCATTTTTTGCATTAGAAATAGCTCTTTTTTCACTAGCATGTTCTTATTAGAAAAGGTCGAGGGACCCAAAGAAGAGGCAGCAAAATTGGAGAACATTAATTGGGTCGTACTTTCCTTACAGTTGGAATTTGAAGTTGTGAATGCAGTAAATGCTTATAATGTAATATTGGTAGGGAAAGTGGTAGGTGAAATGGAATTTAGTGCTGGATTAGTTAAAGCTTGACTTAATGGGGTTTAGTCCTTTAATGAGTGTTTTTGGAGTTACAAATTTGAAATTAGCTAATACCTAGATTCTTCTTTACTAAAGAAGAGGATAAAAACAAAATTAAAAAAGGTAGGAATTGTGGTGTTCGAAAGCGTTTATTAGTCCTCAAAGATTGGGCTTTGGATAAAACTGAAGAGGAGTTATTTTTAAATACAGAAGCTTCAGGGTACATGTTAATTGACTTCCCCTAGACTAGATTCCCTAAAAGGAATGCATAATTGATTAGGAACAACATTTTTGCATGATTTATTAAAAGGTATGGGCCTATAGATTTTGGGGGAAAGTGGAGGGCTTTTTTAAGGTTAAAAGTCTATGTAGATACTAAGATGCCTTTGACCATAAGCTTTAAGAACTTCAGAGATAAAAGAGAAAGACATGTTTACTTCCAATATTAAAGTTTGCCCAATTTTTGCCATTAGTGTGGGATTCTGTTGCATGTTTCCAAGTAATGCACAATCTTCAAGATGATTGAATATTTTCAAATTCTAAGCCAAAAAAGTATTGGTATGGTCCCTAGTTGCATACGGATCATAGAGATGTTTCTTTTTTTTTTTTTTGTTTTTGACAGTAGATGGAGTAGGAAGGTAAAAGTTCTAAAGCCATCTAAGTAGCAAGAGAATGCTCATAATAAGTGGCTCCTAGTTCCCACTCATAACAAAGGGTATTGGGATATCAAGAATAAGATTTGGCAAACCAATTTGAAGCTTTATCTCTCTAACTCTTAAAGAGCTTCTCTCTCTAACTCATTAGAGAAAATGATGAATAATTGCTCCATCATCTTCCATGCTTGAGTATGAGTGAGTGTGTTAGGCTTAGGCAAAGAAAGATGAAGCCTTTCCCCTCTTTATAGTCCATACCCACCTTCTTCCTTTTCCTTAGGATTGTGTCTTATTGACCTATTGACTATGATTACTTTTAAACCTTAATTAACCACATCTCATATGGATTAAGCTAACATCTCATGTGGATTAAGCTAACATCTCATTTTAAGCTTAATTATTTTAATTGTATGTCCAAAACCATTTTAATTGGTCATATCCATTTGTATCTCAAACAAACTAAGACATACTTGAAATTTCTCCTTTTGTGAATTAAACATCCAAACATGCTAGCATTCTATAAATTTAATTACATGTTCAATTTTATCATCATTGACAATTAATTAAACTCTTTAATTAATCATTGATATGAGACATAAAAGCTAATGGGAATCACCTTTTGGTATTTGACTTACTAGGTTCATGTTCTAATTAGCAATAGATAAAAAAAAAAACTCTTTTCCTCCTACCAAATGTGTTAACTTAATTCCATACTTAATCCCATAAGTCGTTAGTGACGTTTAGCATAACATATTGCGACTACCCAATTAGAAATGAATGTCAGTGATCATATCCTCGACATAAGCATGAACCTTTCGATCATAATTACCATGCACTCAAATCATTTCATTAGACATTTTTTATCTCAACTAAGGTCATAGAAGAAGTCAAACCCTATGTGCTAGATCATATGACTTCTATCCAGTATGAGTTCTTGATAATTGATAATTCATGCATTAATATATCTCATTTTCTTGACGGTTTTGTGTTTTAAATTGAATTTGATGTGTTTGTTCTAAGTGTTTTTAGTTATTTACAAGAAATTAATTGAAATCCAAGGTTAAAAAGAATTATTTTGAAGTTCGGGTTTGAAAGACGATGAAAACGAGTCAAAACGGAGCAAAAATGGTGGATAAAACCTCCCACGGGCATTGGCATGGCCGTGCCAATGGCTGCACAGCCCGTGGGAGGCAGGGGATGTGTTCTTCCAGGCAGTAGCCTGGTACAGGCGCTGGCACGGGCCGTGCCAACACTCCCAGCAACCCGTGCCAAGCTACTGCCTCTTTGGCGAAATTCTGGCTGGTTGA
>CAOJBK014269430.1:0-10553 GCA_948294925.1 Codiaeum variegatum | reverse complement strand
TCACCCATCTGGGGTATCAACTCAGCCACTCTCGCATCACCCCATCCAATTGGGCCCATAAAAATATATCCATCTCTCAAACAAAATGTGTAAGCTAACTACCTTCTAGCCATCAAAACCAAATCATCAGTATTCTTATCCTCCCAAAACATGCTGGCCACAGTAGGCAGGTTCTCTAAATCATCCTTTACCATACCAGAGGCTTCCTCTATAACCAAGTCTAAAAGGTTCTTAAAGAAATTAAAATACTCGACCTTCTAAACTAGAATAGCCAAGTTGGCCTCGGGGTCAGAACTCAACAGAGCAGAAAATTACTCAAAATTCGAACACAGCTTATCCATGCTAGCACCAAATCAAAAAACATGATTTACAGGGTTCCATAACCTTGTACAGGTTTCAAAGAATTCTAGTCAATCTTCCCTCCCCTAAGTTTTGGTAAAGCACCCATAACATATTTTTCGAGGTTGATTAGTTCCACTTAACTTAAGTTTTTGCACTAACCATGCATCATTGACTGAAAAATGGCTCAATCTATGGGGAAAATTAAAAACAAAAACAAAAAATGTGTTTTTATAAAGAAAAGGTTAATTTTCTATGTGAAAAAAGAAATTTTCATACGATATATATAATGGCATTAAAATCGAAGCAGAACATGTCAAAACACACTTCAGGCAGTCTGCGTGTGCACAAAAGAGCTCCGATGTGCTCTGGGGTGCTTGTGAACACACAGAATCACCTGCTCATACACTGAGCTCTTGGAGCATGCATAAGGTTTCTGGTGCGCTCTCTGTTTTGCGAGCTGCCTCGGTCTTCATATCGCGCAACTTCATCCGTTTTTACTTCCATTTACGTAGGTGTTTCAACGAAAAATATTTTCCAAGAATATTTTCCACCAAAATTATTTTTACAAATGAAAAACACAATAATACAAAAAGGAAATTTTTTTTAAGAAAATTCATAAAGAAAAGTTTAGGATTCAGATACACAAGTTTTCAAATAAAAGGTTGATGATGGGGCCATATTAAAGTCATAACACATAAGACTAGACTAGGAAAAGTCGATATCGATAGCAAGGTAGTTTTCTCCTCAGCTACATCATCCTCAGCTGGAACTTTATCAATTCTTGTACGTCTCCTGACTGGACGCGGCTCCCACCTATCCTCGACAATGCTCAAAGCCCTCAAAGTGGTATTTAAAGAATACTAGGTCTAATAATAGATGTTGTACCCATGAGCATAAGTCTCACTAGAAACCTGAAATGACGGAACAATTACTAGAATACTAAAAGACAAAATCATGAAAAGAAAAGACCAGTACTAACCATCAGTAAAGACCTCAGGTCAAGTTGCATGATGCTACGCATAAATTGTTGACCAATAAAATAGCACATCATTGCACCATCTACTCTAACATAAGGAACATACTTAGAAAAATGGGATACCTTCCCATAGGGAAAGCTTGAGCTAGCTGACATCGAAGCACTCCCTCTAGAAGAACCTGAACCAGAGGTGGGCATGCCATGAATTGGAGTATGGGTTGTCTGACTATAAGGTCGACACCTCGGAGCATCAGTTGCCGATACCACAGGTACCTGACCCTGAATTGCAGAAGGTGGAGGCATGCCCTTCATCTGACAAGAAGCAATAAAGTCTATATAAGAGCCCTATATAATAAAATCCTATCTGGGCTGCCCGGTCCTCCAGTGTATATCATAGACAAAGCCCATTAGCTCTTTCATGATAGTAGGAGGATCGGCAAGCACCACTAGCCTCAAGGTTGTTTGGGCTATAACCTACTCTCCAAGATAAAAGTCTCAAGTCTTAGTGGAACCAAGGAGAATCCGCCTCTTAGTAGTAGAAACTCACAAAGTAGCCAGCAGAATATTGTCCATCAGGCCCTCACACCGAAAAGGGGCCTAGGTAACTTGAGATAGATAAACACTCATTAACAAACTAATCGAATAAAAAAGGGTAGTTTTATTCAAAATATACCTCAATAATATTGGAAAAAATCCCTCTGAGTCCAGAAAAATAAAAGCCAACATAAGGAGTCCCCCATGACTCCTAGCAACACATCCTTCCCCTGGGAAGAAGAATATCATCTCTAGCAACAAAACTGAAGGCAATGATAGGGAAGTGTGCAAAAGCCCAGAGCTACAAAAAAAAACCCAAAAAAGTTAACACCCTGGAAAAAAATCAAACAAGAAATAAAAATGAGGAAATATTAACCTTTTAGACTGGTATAGTCACATGGACATCGATCCCCTAAAATCTCCACAATAGGCTCATGGCCCTATAAGCAACAGCTAAAGTAGCCCCACACAAGTCATACTGGCCAAGCTAATCTAGGTCCGTCAATGAGCCCATAACTTTTTAATGAAAACGGCTCCTTTCATTGTACAGAAAAGGGTGGACAGAATGATCACCAAGCAGACTCTAGCACAATGATCAACAGTAAAATTATTCAAATTCATTCTCTCTAATAGATCGACTAACCAAGATCTGGAGACCTTCACAATAAGGGACCTAGCTACAAGAAAAGCACCCAAAGCCTTCTTACTCTGAGCCTGCTAATCAAAGGTAATTATCCACCCTTGAAACTACATTCCAGTTAAGTAGGCCCACTCAACTATGGCCACATTAATTTCACTAACAGAAAGGTGAAAAGTATTCATGGTATCCCACTACTTTTCAATAAGAGCATATAGAAGGTTCTCATCAGGAGACTATCGACAGTCTAAACTCATCCAACCCAAAAGATGAGCAGGTGCAATCCGATCTGGCACCAGTGGATGATGATTCAAAAAGTACTCCACATCCTCAAGTTTTGACCTACCACCCCTTTGGTTCTAGGGATGGTCTTAAAGGTAAAAATTTCTACTGTTTAATTTTTTCTGATTTTCTAATTTTATTATTGTTCAAATGTAATAATGTAAAAGCAAGAAAATTAGAGAAAAAAATAGAGAGAAAAATGTATGAAAAAGAAACAAAAAGAAAATGGGCTACCACAAGGTAACCAATCCAGCTGCACAGCCCTTGCATGTTTCAAAACAAGTTCGGGTTTGGAACCACCACAGGTTCATCCAAATCCGCTATAAAAGTGTAGTCACCTTCAGGGAACGAATCATCAATATTGGGAGGAGCAACTCACTAACCTTTTGTTCTAGCATTGAGAGAACTAGTCCAACTGAGGAGAGTTTAAGTCATAATGGATAACTCCTCAACTAACTCCATTTTCTCCTAAGACATGTGAGTTAACAGCATTCAGAAATACTTAAAAGACAATAGAGAAGAAGAAGAGAAGCGAAGGAACGTGCAATATGGCCTCTCCAAATCCCTGTTTATAGGCAAAAGGTGTGGGTCCCATAAAATTATGCAATTCACACTTATCATACTCGTTTTTCAGTCAGATCAAATATGTTAGGGGGCAGCTGTGAATCCTTATTTTTACACCTATAAAACTGACTCATCAATACGAGACCATAAACTCAAACCGGACCCAAATTAATCTTAAAATGAAAAGTTAGAAAAATCAAACCGGATCAGACCACGCATGAGCCAAGCCCTACTGCATGTGCCAAGCCCTTTGTACTGGCCCAAGCCCTAGCGCATGCGCTAGGCCCTTTCTCATGTGCCAAGCCCTCAGCACAAGTGCCATGGCTTGTGCTAATGTGCCAAGCCTTGTGCTCATGCGCTAGGCCCTGGCTCATGTGCCGACCCATCTGTGGGTGCATGACCCCATGCTTATGCGCAAACGAACCTGCTCGCATGAATTTTTCTTATCAGCCAAGCTAAAATTTTTCTATAAATTGGACCCTCTGGGTCACATTTTTAAGACAATTTTTTTACTCTAAGGCTCTACCATTTTTTTTGGAAAGTAACTTTTACTCTAATACTCTGTAAAAATTCACTCAGAATTCCATCAATCCGAACTTCAATACAACAATTCACCATCCAAACACTACAGATGTATTGTTTCAACAATGCTTTTAGATTATTTTCTCCATTTAGAACTAGTTTCTATTGTGAAAATCAATTTATTTTCATTTTGTTTTTATTATTTTAACATTTGCTTTGTTTTTGTGTTCAACGAGGAGACCTGTTCCGATTTCATTAAGTCATCTGAACCTCCTATCCCGATACGACAAAGGCAAAAGGTAAATTTCTTAAATCCTTTATTTTCGATTCTGAATCCTAAACCTAATTAGGAATCACTATATCAAAATCATTTTTTATTTAATAAAAAAATATGAACTTAATTAAAAGCCTATCTAGTTAAATGTTTTGATTATGTAAACACAATTAGCTTCTGAACCAAACCCCTCTTTCAAAACAACTCCTAACCCTTCGCAAGAAGGGAGGATGATGTAGGGTTTGATTCCCATTCCACATGATACACCGACAAGGCCATTCAAGCTTCAACTTCAAAAATCATTTCTTTTTATTTTTATTTCACTGAAACTATTTTATTTTATTTTTATTATATCTTTCCTTTCCCCTTTATTATATATTTTATTTTATTTTTTATTTCATTATATTATTTTTTATTATTGCTATTATTTCTATCACAAGTATGCATGAATTGTGGGAAATGTGTGCCCTTCCTACGCCCAATGGCTAGAGGAGGGATCCTCTCTATGTGAATTTTGCTCTATATTTATTTTTTCTTTTATTTTATTATTCAGTTTATTTATTTAGGGATTGTGCTCTCCTTAGTATCGCCATGGCTAGAAGAGAGACATGTTATTTTTATTTCATTTATTATGATTTGTTGTCATTCATATAATATTTGTTCATGCATCATTTTAAATTGTTATATTCGTTCATGCACCATAATTTATTGTCATCTATACATGAAACTAATTTTAGTCAAATTCATATGATTTGAGCCAAAGGTGTACAAAAATTAATATTTTCTCTAAAATATAATTTTCATCAATCATGAGTCCCCAAATCCATCCTTTGGTTCGAGGATTATATATTTTCCATTGGCAAAAATTGCATTTTTTATGGAGTTAGCATCAAAATAGTTTCTTAATTGCCTTGAAAACAAAAAATTTTTCTAAAGTATTAAAAGGCGGCCTTCAACACTCACCTCACCTAATAGACCCATAAGGGATTCACCTTATGTAAGATTCGATAACTGATGCCATGAGTAATCTAAACCCCCGTGGTTTGTTTCCTCAAGGCAAAAGCCCGAGGTGTGTAGGTGCTCCAGAGGTTGGGACCTCACACCCTGTTTCAATTGTTGTCTTCTCAAACAAAACCTATCCCAAAGGAAACCCAAGAATTTCCTTTTCTAAAAATTGTGCTAGAAGTAGAAGAGATTATCTCTCAAGTCTCATTAGCCTCACATTAGAAAATTCAGTGGTACTACCTACCCAAAGACTCACCTCAAGATATAAAGTGATGCCTTTTGCCCTTTAGAACTGAAAGGAGAGCTTATGGCTCAACTTTTTCAACAGTCACTTACTGGACTTGCATTGTGGCGGTTTATCAACTTAGACAATTCTCAAAAGCAGACTTGGGAATCCATTTGCAAAATCTTTATCTAACAATATCATTATAACATTGCGGTCAATGTGCTAAGAAGGGACCTCAAGACAACTAAACAAATGATGAACTAAACTTACTCAATGTTCATTTTAAGAAAAATAAAGAAGACCTCACAAATGGACAGCATATCAATTGAAACTAAAGACTTATTCTCGGTTTATCGAGATAGTCTAACCATGAAATACTTACTTGATAACAAAGATTTTATGCATGCGAAAGATGACTTTCAAGCTTATCTAAGATATTGGAAACCCATCTTCCAGAGAACCGTTACTCGAAGAGATGGAGAAATTAAGGTCACTTCTACATATAAGCTAATTCAGAGGACAAAGCTCACTAATCTAGGTGGTGTGCCTCTGAGCCTTATTTAGAAAAGATACATAGAGAGCGAGTGATACAATTACCCCCCTTGAACTATATTTTGTTACCAATCCATTACCCAGATATAACAACTCCAATGAAAGATGTGACTATCATCAAAGACCTAGGCATAGAACTAACCAATGGAGGGCCCTTAGATGTAAAATCCAAGACCTCATTGAATCAAAAGAACTCATTTCACCTACCCTATTAAAAAAATATCAACTCCAAACCTCTAATTGATGACACTATCAATTCCATTTTGATAGATCTTGAACAAGGGGATTCGATCCACCTTATATGCCCTGCTCTTAAGGCTCCACTTCAAAATCATACTTATGCTAGGAATAACATACCTCTTAGGGAGTGTCTATCCTAAATGATTATTCTATAAGGCCTCATTCCTCTGAACTGTAGATTTTCCCTATGATTGGCATCACCATCTCAGGTTGTAAAATCTTTACAAATGCAAAAATGCTACTTGAAGGTTGCCAACCAATATGTTCTCTAACATCTTATTCTTATGATTACCTAGAAGTTGGTCTCTTATCTGATAAGGAGGAGAATACTGACCTTTTTACTTTGATCCAACCTACTACTGAGAAGCCCAATAACTAGTCTTTTGAGGAGAGTTTAGTCCTATTTGATTCCAAATTTGAAATTGGATCAAATGGGTCTTTTGAGCCAAAGTCAACAAAGTTTGATTCTGAACTATCAAAGTCTAAAACTTTTGAGTTCTTTATGTCCTCTGAGTCCTCCTAATCTTTTATAGCAACCCCTTTACCTTTAATTACCAATTTGATATATCTATGGATCTTTCCCTTTTTGAGGCCAATAAAATGAACAAATTTTCTTGTTATGACCTATCTCTTTATTTTCTTTTAGTGTTCCAACTAGTGAATCTCAATTTAATCAATCAGAAAAAGAGAATAATAAAATAAATCAAATAGCTAATGCTATTAGAGAGCCCATTAATACCAGAACTCATGACATTCCCTAAACTACATTTATTACATCTATATGCTAAAAAAATTTTAACATTTAAGAAAGCATCAAGAAGTTTGACGATTTCTTTTCCTAGAAGCCTAATGACATAATCGACCTTGATCTGAGCATCGTTGTCCATAATATTCCAGCCTATCCATATTACAAGCCTGTCAAAGATGAAAGTTGAATGATCACTTACAATCAAAGAATGAGTTACCAAGAAACTACCTCATGGGTTTATCAATCCAATCAACTACACATCCTGGTATCCATCGACTACTTCACTAAGTCAAATTTTTTACTAAAAAGGTCTACTTAATTTATTAAGATAAACATCATCATTAGATAGGGTGTTCCATTGGAGATCATCACATACGATGGCTCCATTGACACTCTCTTAAAAAAGGAGAAAATTCAACATCAAAGGTCTTCCCCATACATAACTCAAATGAATGGAGCTATCGAAGCTGATAAAAAGGAACAAAAACTATAAATGTTGGCATTTGCACTGGCCAAACACCTTCTTAGGATATAGAGCCACATAAAAGTTAGACACCAAGGCAACTCCTTACTCATTAGTATATGGAATGGAAGCAGTCCTACCCATAGAATTGGAGGTCCAATCTAGCCGATTTGTCCATAAAAGCAAAATTAGCAAAGTTGAATGGCAACAGGTCTACTACAATCAACTCAACCTTATTGATGAGAAAAGAATGGCAGTGTTTTCCTCAAAATATACTGTCTAATAATGACCGCAAGTATATGGGCTATTATAGCATAGAATGAGAACCCAAGGTCATATCTTGCATGAAACTCGTGTCGGCTTATTGATTTGTTTCAGAAAGTGCAAATAAAAGTAAAAGAATTTTGGTTTTGAAAATAAAGTAAACAATTAATCTTAAATCAAGAAAGTAAAGAATGTGATATGAAATAATATGAATGAGTCCAGAGATCTTAACAATGCATAACCCATCATTTATTAATTTAAGCAATTGGGTAAGTCGTTTATGCCAAACAATCCAAATTCAAATCAATCATT
Source organism: Codiaeum variegatum (assembly GCA_948294925.1). Lineage (NCBI taxonomy): Eukaryota > Viridiplantae > Streptophyta > Magnoliopsida > Malpighiales > Euphorbiaceae > Codiaeum > Codiaeum variegatum. The sequence goes on along the minus strand of CAOJBK014269430.1, from coordinate 2,612 downwards.
TAATTAGAACTTATTTTACTAGCTATCCCATTCATAAAAGTAATCTAGAGAAAACATGCATCAATCAAAAGGATCTAAGACTAAAACTTATATTCCTAATTTGTTTTAGAATCTCATTTGAATAGTTTCATATTTGAATTTCCACTTTTGCTCCATCATCCAAACATTGAATTAAACTAATTGGTGCACAAGAAATTTGTTTATTCATTTTAAATCAATTCGATCAAGCAAGAGTTTGACACAAATTAAATGATCCAATTACTATTATTGATAGCAAGATTATTTTATGCTCAATCTCTAGAAAATGGAAATTTAGCTCATGGTTAGTTTAAATCTCTCAACAAATTAATAATATTTCTAAGAGAAATCATGCTTAATCTCTTAAAACACAAATTACCAAAATAAAAGAGTTAAGATTAAAACCTCAATCAAAGTGTAGAAAATCTCAATTTTCTTAAAGAAATTCAACTTTAATCTTGATTACAAACTAAAACTCCAATGAAAATTAACTAAATCTATGAAAGTATTATGAAATCTAAAAAGGAATTGAGTCTAAACCTTAAAAACTAGAGAATCTCTCTAATTTTTTTTGTACGGCTAAGAATCTCTCTCTTCCTCAAAAATAAGTTTTAAATCCTTTATATAGTGTATCTTTAAGGGATATGGTAAAACTCAATTAATTTTGGATAAGAATTTTAATAAAAATAGGAAATAAATCACTTAAAAATCGTACTAAAAACTAGACTAGTGAACATGTTTGGATTTTGACTTGATTTTGAGCTAGAAAATATTAGATTTAGACTTTATGGTCTTTATAAGAGTTGTAGATATTTCTCTTAGTTTTCCAACAGCACTTTAGTCACCTCAATCAGACATATGTAGCTCAAGTTATGCTCAAATTACTCCAAAGTGTCAAAGTTGTCAGATTTCCATCGCGTCGCCATGACCCATGTAGATGAAGAACATTTGTCCAAAGAGTGGCACAGCCTAGAAGTCTATTGGCATGGCCCGTGCTAAATTAAATCCCCCAAAAGTCTCAAAAAATTACTCTTTTCAAATCCATTCATTCACGAACTCCATCATTCAATCCAATAATACCAAATTTGCATATATTCATGACTTTCTCTAAAAGATACTCAACAAACATGTTAAATGCAATTTTTGGTTGAAAATACACTTAAATGTTAAAGAAATATATAGAGAAATATGCACAAAACAACTCTCCCACAGTTAAGCTTTGCTTGTCCTCAAGTAAAAATAGAACAATGACAATGATTAGATATCTTAACTCCCTCGATCAATCTATGTAAAACCAATTTTTAAATTTCCAATCAAACTATTCAAATAAGTTAAAGCAAAATTTAGCTAGTTAGTTAACTAGATTTTAAACTTAGAATCCAATTTCAATAATTTCATTGATATTATAGCATAACCAATCATCAAAATTCAAGCTAAATGAACGAGCAAACTTCTATTTATGCAACTAAGTTAAAATTAATCAAATAAAGGTTTTCAAGCTTATGAATTAACTCAATATTTTTGAAATAACACACATTTCATACAAATTTAAACTTTAAGCACATGCACATTTTCTTTCTTTCATTTACTTTTCATTCACATTAAGGAGCCCGACTTAACTAATTTCATCATTAGCCTTTTGACGTGAAGGTAAACACTTTATGATGCCGACCCTGGTTACTCAACTAATCACACAATGATGCCATTTACATTATCATCATTACAAGGTATAAAACTATCCCTATGACTTTAGTTGATAATGGGTCTACACTCAGTGTATGCCCACTCAAAGTTCAAATTGCTTGGGCTTAAGTGCTAATGATTTTACCCTTTCTAATCAAACTTTTTAAGCTTATGATAATTCAAATAGCAAAGTTCTGGGAATGGCGACTCTGACTGTCACTATGGGCCCTATCACTTTAAGGTGTCGTTCTAAGTCATAGATGTAACATCCTACTTCAACCTGCTTCTGAGTAGGCCTTGGATTCATCAGGACAAAGTTATACCATTAACTCTATATCAAAGGGTCAAATTCCAACTGAAAAATGGCATTGTCACTATCAAAGCAGAGCTATTTGGAAAATCTAAGGTCCCAGTCACCATTCCCATAATGGAAATCCTGCCTAAGTTATCGGTATATCCTTTATTCAGCTTTTCATTTGTCCAGTTCATCCATATAAATGAGAATCTATGAGAGCCAATTACTTTAGACTTCGATCCATTATGTAACTCGATGATTGGGAACATCATGCAACACATGGCCTACTTTGCTGGTCTGGGCCTTAGGAAAAATCAACAAGGAGTTAAGTCCTTCAATGACTTTAAGTTTTCAACTCCTCCTTTTGGCCTGGGTTATAATCCATTAGATTATGAGATTGAGGAAGAGAAAGCCAAAGCCAGAGAAAGATCTACAATTACTAAACAAGGGGGATAAGCTATCATCCTCATAAGGTTTTATTTCAAATCTTTAAATGGGTATTTTGTTAAAGAGGGAGAGACAGTTCCTTACTGTGATTTCCCCAATCCATAGATCTGCCCTATGACTGGCTTGACCAGACTCGATCTTAGCATCGTCGTTCATAAGATCCCAACAT
>CAOJBK014264866.1:0-12687 GCA_948294925.1 Codiaeum variegatum | reverse complement strand
TAGGGTTTAGTAATTTGTTAAAGTGTTTAATGAATATATAAACTAAACCCAACTATGTCAAAAGTATTTTAGTATGGTAAATGTTTCAAAAAGGTTTTGAAAATCAAAAATTGAGTAACATCGGATTTTTTGCAAAATTATTTGGCGCTGGACAGCACTGCTGGTGCTACTGTCTAGCAACATTCTTTCCAGCAATGCTGCTAGACACTGCTGCTGTCCAGCAGCAATTTGTCCAACAGAGCTATTGGACAGAGCTACTGGAGCTGCTGTCCAACAGCACTCTGTCCAGACAGTGCTGCTGGACCGTGCTAAAATTTTATTTTCTTCTTCTGCTATGTGACTTCGTATTCGCCCTTCAACTCTAACCTTTATTCTTAAATAGGTGAAGACTCAAGTGCAATAGGGTTCTAGCAATACTTAAATCATTCTTATTGAATTTCTTAAGTATTTTTTCCACATAGTGTGTTTGACTTAATGTAAGTCCATCTGACCTTCTTGAGATTTTTATTCCTAAGATAACATCAGCTAACCTCATATCTTTCATGTCAAACATTGACTTCAACAAATCCTTGGTAAAATTTTATCATTTTTTCATTACTACCAACAATGAGCATGTCATCAATGTATACACATATTATGACATATCCATCACCAGTGTCTTTGACATAGACACATTTACCGCATTCATTGATTTTGAATCCATTTGCTAGAATAGCACTATCAAATTTTTCATGCTTTTTTTTTCGAGCCATATAAAGACTGATTAATCTACATATTTTTTTCTCTTGTCTTGAGATAATAAAACCCTCAGGCTGTTGCATGTATATTTCCGTATCTAGCTCTCCATTTAAGAAAGCAGTATTTACATCCATTTGATGTATTTCAAGACTTCACAATGCATCAATTTCAATTATAATCCTAATGGAATTTATTCTTGTAACTGGAGAGTATGTATCAAAATAGTCTAGCCTTCCTTTTGCTTATAACCTTTGATTATAAGCACAACCTTATACTTATCAATAAAACCATATGCTTTCATCTTTCTTTTAAAGATCCACTTGGATCTTAGTGGTTTATAACCTGGTGGTAAATCCACTAAGTATGATTTTGTATGATTGAATATACTTCACTTTTAATAGCCTCTGTCCAAAAAAGACCTTCTGAAGAACTTATTGCTTATTCGTAAGTTTGTGATTCAGCTTCAAGCAAATAAGTTAGAAAATTTGGACCAAAATATTTTTCTACTCTCACTCTTTTGCTTCGTCTAGGCGCATTTTCAATTTCATGCCCTCATTTTTGTCCATGACTATTATTTTTCATAGTTTAATGTGTTCGTTTAGACGAACCCATGTTCTAATTTTTCACTACTAAGAGCACACTTGAATTTAATTAAAGTAGGAATGAAACTCATGTCGATTCAAGTGAGGATGGACCCTCTATTCATTCAAATGAACTTGCCTCTTTCGAAAGTTCATATGGAAATACATGTTCAAAGAATGATGCATTCCTTGATTCCATTACCATATTTTTGTGTATTTCTGGAATTTTTGATTCATACACAAGAAATCAATAAGCACTACCATTAAGTTCATATTCAATAAAGATGCAATAAACTATTTTAGGACCTATTTTCACCTTCCTAGGTGTAGGTACAACCACTTTTGCAATACACCCCCACACTCGCATGTATTTATAGGAAGGCTTTCTTCATTTCCATAATTCATAAGGAGTTTTATCTTCTTGCTTTCTAGGTACCTTATTTAAAAGGCTGTTAGCCATTAAAATGTCTTCTCCCCACATGTTCTGGGGTAGTCCTGAACTTATTAGCATTGCATTCCAAGGTACAATTTTTCCTTTCCGCCATACCATTTGATTGAAGTGAATAACGAGCAGTGGTTTCATATATGATTCCATGTTGTGCACAAAATTCTCCAAATGGTGCTTCATATTCACCACCATAATCACTCCTTAATACCTTAATCTTTCTATTGAGTTGATTTTCAACTTTAATTTTATAGAGTTTAAATTTATCTATAGCCTCATCCTTGCTCTTAAGCAAATACACATAACAATATTTTATGCAATAATTAACAAACATAATAAAATATTTATTGCCACCTTTTGTTTGCACAAATTTTAAATCACACACATCACTGTGTATTAAATCAAGTCGTTCAGTTTTTCTTCCAAGTGTCTGAAAAGATGATCTAGTTAATTTTGACTCAATATAAATTTCACATTTATGTGTTAAATCTATTTGAAATTTTGGAATGTGATCCAAGTTAATTAACCTTTTCAAGGTTTTATAATTAACATGTCCTAGTCTACCATTCTATAATTTGGAAGACTCAAGCAAGTAAATTGAAGAGGTATTTTCATTTATGCGAGTGATTACAGTTACATTGAGTTTAAATAACCCATCAAGTACATATCCTTTCCTACATAAATTTCATTTTTAGACAAAATAACCTTGTCTAACTCAAATACCATGCGAAATCCATGCTTATTAAGCAGTGAACCAAATACCAAGTTCTTACGGATTTTAGGCACATGCAGGACATTATTCAAAGTCATCTTTAGCACCACTTTTCCTTCACCAAGGACTTCAGAAGTTGCAGAATTTCCCATATACAACTTTTCCCCACTTTTAGGAGTGAAGGTGGAGAACATTTCTCTTTCAGCACATATGTGCCTCGTAACACCATTATCAATCCACCATTCTTTCAGGTTTGACCCAACAAGGTTCACCTTCAATATCATTGCATCAATGCTGATGTCAAAGACATCTTTAGTGATATCATCAAACACATTTGCTTCATGATTATTTTTCTTCTTTGGCAACTTGCATTCAGAGGCTTTATGACCATCTTGTCACAGTTAAAGCATTTGCCTTGGAATTTCTTTTTGGAAATTCCACTAGGTCCCATCTTAAACACCTTTGTCCATGCTCTACAAGATTCTCCTTTCCTTCTAAAGGTAAGTATCCCCTCTTTTTAGAGCTTTTGTTATCTTCTTTGATTCGAATAACAACAAGCTCTTTAATGTTTATTTCCTTTCACTTATGCTTAAGGTAATTATTGAAATCCTTCCAGCCGGAGGTTTGCTTCTCAATAATGGCAGCCACTTGGAAGGTTTCACTTAAGTGCATCCCCTATACATGAATTCCACGGAGAATAACTTGAAGCTCTTGTACTTGCCTCATTATAGTTTTGGAATCCACCATTTTTTAGTCGAGAAATCGTCCCGCTATAAATTTTTTAGCACTAGCATCCTCATATTTATATTTTTGTTCTAAGGATTCCCATAACTTCTTAGTTGTTTTCATTAAACTATACACATTGTATAGTGAGTCATGCAACCCATTTAGGACATAGTTCCTGCAGAAAATTAGAATGATGCCAAGTATCATGAGCAATTGGACATCTTGTTCATCCTCTTTTTGGATAGGAGCATCTTCAGTCACGAATCATGCAAGATTTAATGTGGTTAGGTAAAATAACATCTTTTACTGCCACCTCTTAAAATTTAAGCCATTAAATTTTTCTGACTTTTCTCCATGGTTCACAAGAATTGAAACAGGGACACCAGGCCCATTCACTTTCCCAGCTGAAAAGAATGACATTTAAGTGGCATCCTGAACACTTGAAGAAATCATAGCATTTTTCATTTATGGAAAGAAAATTTAAAATTAAAATAAGCTTCCAAATTTTTTAATAAAAATTATTAAAATCAATAAACAAATAATCTAAAAATTGTTCCAAATTTATTATCCAATTTGAATTATATCTCCAAAGCAACGATAACTTCAAAGTCAGGATATTAATCGATTTTAAGATTGTTAGCATATATATATATATATATATGTATGTATGTATGTATGTATGTATGTATGCTAATCAATTTAAAACACTAGAATAATATTTTACACTTAAATAAATTATCAATGTAAATAATAATATATAATAATATAATTTATAGTCTATATTATATATATATATATATATCAATCAAATGCATGTAAAAATATAACATATAAATAAAGAGTCGTTGATAATAATTCATAAAAATACGGAGGTCTGTTTTTCACACAGTTTCTTTAAAACTAATTCGTCCCCCATCGTAATACTAGATGTTAATTTGACGTCTGTTTTTCAGGATACAATGGTAGCTGATAAGTCCTTTGTTTAACAACTTCTGATCTCTGGGTTAGAATCAAATGGACTATGGATACCTACACAAGGAATAAGTGTGAGCTAAGAGGGCTAGGCGTGTTGCCTGGCAATGATCCTCTGATGCTCAAGTCAGTAATGAATTTGTATGCTTTGGACTCACTGTGAATCCTTAAGAAAGTATATTTTTGGTAGTTTAAGGTTTTGTGAACGTACCTCAAAAAGTGTGACATCATGTACTATATATAGTAATTCTTGGGGCCACGAGGCACATTGTGAGTAGTCCACGTGGCAGTGTCTGTGTTGAACATGGCTTGATGCTTATAAGAGAAGGGATACATATCAGTAATAGGTTTATGACATGTGTCCTGGACAGGGGTCGAAGGTGTCCTTCGAGGCCTTGCTTACCTCTTCGGTAAGTGGCCGAAGCCTTCTATGCCGAAGGTGGGTGTTGAAGGTGTTATGGACTTGGGCTCTTGCCTTTTTGTACAGTCTTTTGGATACCTTTAGGGCCCAGACCCTTCTAGACCCATTTTGGATAGACCTGTATCAGTGGCCCCCTTTGTTCATAAGAGGATGATGGATTCTATGATTTGAGTCCTCTGTTCGAACAATGATATTTCATCATTGTCTATACTTCGTGCTTCATCCTTGAAGTATATGCCTCGCACTTCTTCTTCGAGGTCTTTTACACGAAGGACAATTTTACTTTATGCCACGCGTCTTGTTTTTCCTATAACATTCTGCCACGTGTCGCGCATTAATTTTACAATGGTCGAGAAGATGAAAGGTCTTCTAGAAGGTCTTTATATACCCTTGTTGGACTAGTCATTTTCTGCTTTTGACTTCTCTGCAAACTCTTTCTTCTTCGTAGTTTCCTTAAACTCTTTCTTCTTCGCAACTTCTTTACAAACTCCATTCAAATGGCTCGTACTCTCCCTGTTTCCAGAAATCCTTTAGTGATTAGAGAAGAATTCATTATTTCTTCTCTGGTTCCTGCTTGAAAGCGAATCATACCTAGATCCAAAGTGAACTGGGAAGCTCTTCAGATCAATCTGGACAACATTTCTTCTAACGTCTCATTCATTTTCCCTTCTCCCTCTCATCGTATCTTTCACGATGATCCGGCTCTAAATATTTCGGTTAGCCGGAGGGATTATGCCATGTTCTATGATCACATAATGCGAGGCCTCCTTCTGCCTCCTTCTGAATTCTTCTACCAAGTCAATCCTTCTACCTCCTTCTGAATTCTTCTGCCTCCTTCTCCCACCTCAATCCTGGACATCCATGGATTTGAAGTACTATGCTATTGTTTAAGGATTCTCTCTCCCTCGATGGAGCTATTCCAACTATTCTATCAGTTTTCATCCAGCCAAGGGGACACAGGTATCTTCATGTCCTCGGGAAGGCCTAAGAGGAGGCTCTTCACCTCTAAACCCAATAAAGCTGATGAATGGAAGTGCCGATTCTTTGGGCTTCATTATACCGATAATCGAGAAGAGGAGTTAGGCTTCGATGATAAGTACTGTGAGCCTCACAAACTCTCAGCCAACCCACCTCTAACCGAAGATGATAAGAGGGATCTCTTATTGCTGATCAGTATCAGGGAGTTGGTGAACTTGGAGGGCCTATGGCGAAGCAGCTTCCTCCATGACAAGGAGGGGCGCCCCACCGTGCTCACCTGCATCGAAGCCTTACTCAGTAAGTGACCCAAATGAATATTATTTTAATAGTTAAACTCTTTGTAAGCCTTCAAACCCTTGTCTCTTTTGCAGAAAAACCATTAAAGTCGGTCAACAAAGACCTATGGCTGATGCTTGGGATGGGCAATCCCAAATAAAGGGCTTAGGTGCTTCGTCCTCAGCTGACGGGGATAGTTCCGGTGCAAGATCTTAAAATGGGACAGCTTCGTCCTCGCACCACGAGGGAGATCCAAAGGGCCATTCTGCACCTTCACCTCTAAGAAGTTAACTTTCCTCACCTATCCCTCAATTACTTGGACATGCCAGCCTCAGGGGATAAGGAGGCTACATCCTAAGCTCCAAAGGACCATCCCTGAGCCCTGTCTTGCCCCACTTTGAAGCGTAAGGCTTTGGTTCAAGATGACGAGGAGCCTCTTAGCACCAAGGTGTCTAAGAAAAAAATGGGGAAGGCCCCCAAGTCACCAGTCTTGAAGATTAGGCCACCGAGGCCTATCCCAGCTGTCTCTCCTGTATCTACACCAAATATCAAGTCTGTAACAACAACCTTACCATCCTCTTCAACTCGCCCTAAACGTTCCTTTGGCTTCGAGAAGAAGAGGAAATTTGAACCCCTACCACCGAATAAGGAGTTTGAGGAAAAGATACTCCACATGCCTCGGTTTCAGAGATTGGCAAGGGATGTACTGGGGATGATGGAATCTCTCTCATTGAATTAAGGTGAATTCGATCGGTACCTGGGGAATTTCTACCACAACTGTACCCTACCGTTCATCAAGGACAGCCTTCCAGAGATCTACCAATTCTTGTACAATAAGGAGGAAGCAGTCATGAAGGATTTCAAGGAGAAAGTATTCTCTTTCCCCACTGCTGTACACCCGGGTGGTTCATCTACTGCTCGGGTCTCTTTAGACCCTTCAGGTAATTTTCTCGAATCCTTCTCTACATCTTCCTCTTCGTCTTCTTCTTCTGAGTCTCAGGAGGTATTTGAGATCTTCAAGAGGCTAAATAGGTCTCGACAGACTAAGCAATCTGTACCTCCTGTCAAAGCCAAGCCGCTTTGAGTGATTATTCCTGATGACAGAGGAACGAGTAGGATGAGGGTGAAGCACTCTGAGAGGAGGCCCTCGCGAAGGGCTGGTAAGTTCTTTTGTTGATTTCTTTTGGCTAATATTTTGCTCTAACTCAACTTGTTTTCTATTGCAGCAATCCAGAAGTCTCCTGAAGGGTGTTCTACCTTGAAGGCCAAGGATCCTCCAGCCTTGTCCGTTCCTACCCAGCCAGCTTTGGTAGCGAAGGTAAGCTTCTTCCTTGGTCCAAATTCGTAATATTTATGCCTTGATTCTTATCTTCTCATTTCTTTATGTAGGATACCGAAGTTACTCGCCTCATTGAGGACTTTCCCAGCAATGAGGTTGAAGATATTCCTCCATCCTCGATACCTCCTCCCCAGGTAGATGAGGTAAGAAATACCCCTTGACTCCTTTAAAAGTTTAAGAAAGGTCTTCTATCCTAACCCCTTTGTTTTTTTTTAGGTTGCTGAGGGCACTCTCAATGCTAGTTCGGGCTAAATTGATCAACTCTTAAAGGTTGCAGAAGCTAGAACCCTCTCGCCTTCTACCCTCGAGCACGATCAGGCTTTCCTCGACCTATATCAAGCGGTGTATAGTATGAAGTCTACCACTGAGATGTTCCTTCGAGGGGATATACTCGGATCTACCCCCGTCGAAGGAACTGGGACGTCGGAAGCCAACGAGGAGGCATCCGTACCAAAAGATGTCCTGGTCTCTTCTCCAAATGGATGAAATTCTAATATTGAGGCGGCTCTCTCCTTCGAGTCCTTTCTTTTTCCTGAAGGAATTGTGGGCCCTGATGAAGGTGTTTTTAAGGAGAGGATGAAGGTTCCTGAAGCTTTAGACATTTTATCCCAGTCATCTACTTTTCTGACTCAGTTCAATGCTCGTGAAGAGACTGTGGAGGCCCTCGTCTCAGAGTACCAGTAAATGAGTGCAATCTTGGACTTCCACGCCCTTGAGAACAAGAACCTTAAGAACAGTTTGGGAGAGGCAAAATGGTCTCTTCAAGATTCTGAGGCCGCTTTGCAAGACCTCAAGGCTTAGCTCAATAAGAAGACGCAACAAGTGGCTAGCCTTCAAAGGGATAAGGATGACCTCACCCATGAACTCAGTACTTCGTATTAAATCATGAAGTCTTTATCTGAACAATTGAAGAAGTACATAGGTGGCATCCCTCAAGCCATAAAGGACTTCTTCACTTCTAATTGGATGAAGAGGTATATCATGAGGAAGGAAGTGGTTAATAGGATGATATGGCATAATAAGGCCATAGAGGATATGCTTGCCAAACCTCGTGGAGAATCCCATACCCTCAAGACTCATAATCTGAAGAGGATTACTATCCCCAATTTGGATGAATACTTAGCTACCATTCCTTCGCCTTCCTTACCTGAGGGGGATGCCCCTTTGGGAGATACAGACTAGCCTTGTAATATTTTTGTAAATTTTTCTGATGTACTTTTTCACTTTGTAATTATATACTTTGTAAAAAATACATAAAATTACAAAGTGAAAAAGTATACTTTAACATATATACTTTGTTAATACAAAGTGAAAAAGTATACAAAATGAAATTAAAAAAAGAATGATGTTTTATTAACATATATACTTTACAAAATATATAAAGAATGTAACTTATATACTTTGTTAATAAAACATCATTCTATTTTTTAATTTCATTTTGTATACTTTTATCTCTTCGTTCCTCAATTCTAATCTTCACAAACTTTAAAAAATTTATGTTTTTGATTAAGTGAGGATGTTACCTTTGAATGGTTTAACGAGGAGGTTATCTTCAACCTTCCCTGTAGTGAGACTAAGGACTTTTATCTAAAAAAATGATGTCTTTTAAGTCGATTTGCTCTAATGCCAATAAGACGGGTCTCATTGTATCCTGGTGAAGGTATTGTGTTAATCAATTTGATTTCTTTACTTCGCTTCTTAAAGCTTTACTGCCTCCCAGAGGAGGTCTTTTACTAGCCCAGCTAGTCTTGGTGCCTCCCAGGGAAGGACTTTTGCCAATCAAGCTGGTCTTGATGCCTCCCAGGGAAGGACTTTTTCCAAGCAAGCTGGTCTCATTGCTTTATCTCTTGAAGCTTTGGTGCCTCCTAGGGAAGGACTTTTACCAGTCAAGATGGTTTTAATACCTCCCAGGGAAGGACTTTTGCCAGTCAAGCTAGTCTCATTGCTTCATCTCTTGAAGCTTTGGTGCCTCACAAGGAAGGACTTTTGCCAGTCAAGCTGGTCTTGTTGCCTCTCAGGGAAGGACTTTTACCAGTCAAGCTGGTCTTATTGCTTCATCTCTTGAAACTTCAATACCTTCCAAGGAAGGACTTTTTCCAGTCAAGCTAGTCTTGTTACTTCATCTCTTAAAGCTTTGGTGCCTCCCAGGGAAGGACTTTTACCAGTCAAGCTGGTCTTGTTGCCTCCTAAGGAAGGACTTTTGCCAGTCAAGCTGGTCTTATTGCTTCATCTCTTGAAGCTTCGATGCCTCCCAGGTAAGGACTTTTGCCTGTTAATCTGGTCTTGTTGCTTCATCTCTTAAAGCTTTAGTGCCTCCCAGGGAAGGACTTTCGACAGTTAAGCTAGTCTTATTGCTTCATCTCTTGAAGCTTCAGTGCCTCCCAGTGGAGGTCTTTTGTGAATGAATAAAAACTTTAAATTATTTAGAAGGCTATTTTTATTATAAAATTTCTTACTAATAATACAATTTCAATTACTGCATATTCCATGTGCGAGGGATTTCCTTGCCTTCTAAAGTTTATAGTTTATAAGTCCCTAGTCCAATAACTTAGTGAACCTTGAAGGGCCCTTCCCAGGTTAGGGCCAGTTTTCACATCCTTCTCTCTTTCCAGTTACTTCGAGGCTCCTCATCACCAGACTTCCCTCTTCAAAGCTTCTATATTTTACCTTCATGTTGAAATATTTTTGCAGCCCTATACTTGTATGCTACATTTATGATCATAATTTCTTCTTTCAACTCTTCCAATAAGTCTAGCTCCACCCTCCTTATAATGTCATTATCTTTACAGTAAGGAACCCTTCCGCTAGGGAGTCCAATATCTATAAAAATGACAGCTTCACTGCTAAAGGTTAAGGAGAATGGAGTTTCTCCTGTTGCCTCTCTTAGCGTTGTTCTTTATACCCATAGCACATGATGAAGCTCTTCGGCCTAGCTTCTTTCACACCCTTCCAGCCTCCTCTTAATCCCTTGGAAGAATTGTTCTGTTCATGACTTCTGTCTGCCCGTTAGTCTAAGGGTGTGCCACTGAGGAGAAGTGCTGTTTAATATTCAAATTGTTGCAGAATTCTCTGGTTTTGGCGTTATCAAACTATTTGCCATTATCACTAATTAGTTGATAGGAGATTCCAAATCTGCAGATGATATTCTTCCATATGAACTTAATAATATTATTAGCTGAGATTGTGGCCAGGGACTCTGCTTTTACCCACTTGGTAAAGTATTCCACTATAACTACCAAAAATTTCCTCTGACCCGAAGCCATAGGCAAAGGGCCTACTATGTTAATCCCCTGCTTCGCAAATGGCAAAGAGCTATATAAGGGAACTTGTTCGGTGCCTCAAGAGTTTATCAGATTGGCAAACTTCTAACATGATGGGCACTTCTTCATAAGGGACCTTGAATCCATCTTCATGCTAGGCCAGTAATACCCTTGTCTGAGAGCTTTAGCTGCCAGGGCCTTACCTCCTATGTGCATTCCACATGATCCTTCGTGAATCTTCTGGAGGACATACTTGGCCTCTCTTGGCTTTAAGCATTTTAGCCAAGGGAGTGAATAAGCCCTCTTATAAAGGATGTTGTTATGAAGGGAAAAGTGAGCACTCCTCCTTTTGGTTTTCTTCGCCTCCCCACATATAAGGGTAGCTCGCCCTTTTAAAGATAAGCTTTGATAGGATCCATCCAGTTGAGCTCGTCACTTATTTCCATGACCTCCTCCCCTGCCATGATGATAGGAGTTGATATTGAATCGATGAAGAGTTTATTTGGATAACCCGAGGGATGAGCAGCTGCAAACTTACTCAAGCTATCTGCCCGGTAGTTTCAAGCCTTTGAACTTTTCTCCATTCTACCTTGATTCCTTTGTCCTTCATTTATGGATTTGGTCTATTACAATAGCCAAGTATTTCACCATTTCTTCCTTCTTGGCCTCGAATATTCCTTCGACATGTCTAAGCACCAACTGAGAATCACTGCATATGATCAGGCTCTCCATGTGCAAAAAGTCAACTAGTCTGGGCCCTTGTACAAGTGCTTCATATTCAGTTACATTATTTGTGGTAGGGAAGTCTAGCTTTAGAGCGTACTCCAGGAGGACCCCTACTCCATTCTTCAGAATTATACTGACTCCACCGTCCTTTTGAGAGCTTGCACCATCTACATACAACTCCCAGCTAGTTAGCAAGCCTGCTTCGGTTTGGTTTTCCTCTGGCTCTTCTTCAGGAAATGAACATTCAGATACGAAGTCTACCAATGCCTGGGCCTTGATTGTTGATCTAGGCCAATGCAAGAGGGCATACTGTCCAAGTTCTATGGACCAGAATAACATTCTCCTTGAGGTTTTTGGTCTGTGGAGTGTCTTTTGGAGAGGCCTATCTGCACGACTACTCCTTGGTGCGCATGTAGGTATACTCTAAATTTCCTGTAAGATAAAAAAAGAGCATAAGCCAATTTTTCCATTGGTGAGTAATTCATCTCCGCCCTCTAAAGAACCTTGTTAAAATAATATATTGGTTTTTGGCTTCCTCCTCCTTCCCTCACTAACACTGGTCCCACGGTATATGGGGAGGCGGACAAATATATCAGTAACTCTTCCCCTAGTAGTGGCCTGTTCAACACTTACTCTGACCCCAAGTAGTCTTTAAGCTCCTTGAAAGCCTTTTGACAATCTTCAGACCAGTCAAAGGATGCATTTTTCCTTAGTTTTTTGGAAAATGGTAAGTACCTCTTTGCTGCTTTTGACATAAACCTATCGAGTGCTATCAATCTCCCTATCAACTTTTGCACCTCTTTTATGTTCCTCAGTGCTGGCATGTCTAAGATAGCTTTCACCTTTTATGGGTTGGGATCTATCCCCCTTTCACTGACTTGGTAGCTGAGGAACTTTCCCCCTTGGATGGAGAAGGAACATTTCTCTGGATTCAACTTCATTCCATATTGATTCATGATTTCGAAGACTTCTTTCAGGTCTTCCATATGTTCTTTAAAACTTTTACTTTTAACAATCATGTCATCCACATAGGCTTCCAAGTTTCGACCTAGCTGGTCTTTAAACATCTTGTTCATAATTCGTTGATACGTGGCCCTTGCATTCTTCAAACCAAAAGGCATGAATGTGTAACAATAAGTTCCTTTTTCTATGATGAATACCATTTTCTCTTTGTCCTTCGGGTCCATCCTGATCTGATGATACCCCTACTTGGCATCAAGGGACGAATAAATGGGGGCCATTGGGCATGTTAAAGACAACATTAGGAGAAGACTCATCAATTGGAAAAATAGGCAAATATCAAAAGTAGGGAAGGAGATTATGTTGAAATCTGCGGCTCAATCAATACCCAATTATGCAATAGGTGTCTTTCTTCTTCCTATAACCTTGTGTGAAGATATTGAAAAGCTGATGAATAACTATTGGTGGAACTCTAAAGGGAATGGGAAGCATGGTTTGAATTAGATGAGTTGGTTACTTCTATGTACTCCAAAATCAGAAGGGGGTAATGATT
>CAOJBK014264812.1:0-17007 GCA_948294925.1 Codiaeum variegatum | reverse complement strand
TCTTTCTATTGGTTAATTTTTTGTTTCTGGTTCACATTAAGAGCTGAAATTTTCAGTTTGGAATTTTTTAAAGAAATTATTAAGGGTAAGACTATATTTTTTTAATTTTATTTTTTTTAAAAAAATAAAAACTTTGTTTCTATGTATATTATTTGAATAATTTATTATTATGTTGTGTTGGATAATTTACTGCAGACTATATTATTTATTTTGGTTTCTTTAGTTAATTATGTTTAAAATGTTACCCTTTATCGTCATTATCATTCAATGGTATTTGTACACAACTTTTTTAGTACTACAAAAATAATAGAATTCATGTTTTCATGTGTGGGGATGGAGATGAATTTGGATGAACTTGTTAATTATGATCTTTTAGCAGTATTATATTTTCTTTATATTATTTATAACTTTATAAAAAACTCATTAAATTGATTTTTTTTTTTGGAAATAGGCTTAAAAAATAGTTTGTTGAAAATAAAAATTCAAATATCAAATAAAAGTTTTAAAATGCTTTAAAAATTGCTAATGAATGTTTTTGCATTTTGCCCTTAAATGAAGGGCTTTTATATGCTGAACTCGGGTCAAATAAACTTTTTGAATTGGGACATTAAATAAAAAAATGCACCACAGGTGTCAACCATGCACTTTGCTTTTTGGAATAGAAGTTCAAGCGTAAGTGTGCTGCTGTCAATTAAAACTAACACACTTGTCATTTATTTTGCCTTTTTATTTTTGTCTTTTTGGGCTACTTTTTTTTTTGTTTTAATTTTTTTTTTACTGCTAAACTTAAATACTTCAACATAACATCAAAAAAAAAAACTTTAATGTAAACTTTTATCATTAACTTTTATTTTAGTTTATAACAATTCTTGTATTATAAATCAAAATTATATCACCATTCATTTATGATTTATAATATTTTAAATAATTTAATATTTATATTCATCAATGGCAAAATTATAAAAATGAAAAATAATTTATTGTCAAAATAGTAGAATATTCATTATAAATAACTAAATAAAATTACAAGTTATATTTAATGAAAAATAAGAAAAATAAAATAAAATGTTCACCTATACAAATTCACTAAGCCAGAAAAATAAATTTACTAAAAATGAAAATAAATTCATTATCAAATAGTAGAATATTCATTATAAAAAATCGAGAAAAATATTCAATGAAAAACAAAAATACAAAATATTAACTAATATAAATTTACTATATAAAAAAATAAATTTATCACTAAACAAAATAATATTCATTACAAATAACCAATGAAAATTAATATTAACTATTTTAAAAAATTCTATAAAAATAATGATATGTAAATTTATATTCAGTAAATATGAAAAGTAATTTATTATCAAATAGTAAAATGATCATTTCAAATAATTGAAAAAAAAACTACAGCTTATATTCAATAAAAAATTTAAAAAAAAAAAGGAATGTTAACCAATACAAATTCATTACATCAAAAAAATCTAAAAATAATTTTCATTGTAAATAATTCATGAAAACTATTACAAGCTACCTGAAAAATGTATAAAAAAAATAATGATATACAAAATAAGATTCACTAAAAATGAAAAATAATTCATTATTAAATTATAAAATATTCATTACAAATTCATTACATCAAAAAAAAAACTCATTATCAAACAATAGATATTCATTATAAAGAATTTAGGTAAACTACAACTTATACTTAATGAAAAAAATATTCTTTTTTTTTTTCAAAAAAGAAAAGAAAATGTTCACAACATCAAAGAAAATAAATTGCCAAAGAAAAAGAATATTCATTGTATAAAACTTATGAAAATAATTAGCTACTTGAAACAAGTATATAAAAAATAATGTATATAAAATTATATTTAGTAAAAATGAAAAATAACTCATTTCTAAATAGTATAATATTCACTATAAATATATAATTACAATAATGAATATTTTGTTTATTAATAATAGATCTTTCTTTTTGCCAAAGTAATAATAGACTTTTATTTTATATATAATGGACAAAATCCATTCTTATATATTTCACAATTGATAAATATATATTTACAAAATGTACAATTTTACTTATTAATAATGCATTTATATGAAATTCATATTACTTTCATCCATACATCAAACAAATAAAATTATAACAAATTACTATAATTTAAAAAAAAAAAGAAAAAAAAAATGAAAAAAAATAACACTTATATAAAAAAAAAAAGGTAAATATTTTGCAAGGCAAAAATGATTTCATCACCCGATCACTTAAAGTTCATCATTTATCAAAATGAACAACCAATATTCTATAATGAATAATCATCTGATGTATAATGAAAACTTATTAAAAATTAACGGAATCTAATTAATAAACAGTAAAAATTAAATATTATCAAATATCTATTATCCTTTTTATAAAAAAAAAAAAGAAATATATATTATTCTTAATTCTATTAAAATATTAGTCATAAACCTACATCTTAAAATAACACTATAAATCATATTATTTTTAAATCAATTATAAAATTATTAAAAAAGTAAAAATAATTGATTTGTCATAAACAAATTAAAACTCATTGAATAACAAGAAAAAATTTAATTTCGATACATACAATTATATTAAAATGAAATTTATTAATATGTATTGAAATTATATTAAAAAGTATATTTTTAATAAAATTAAATATTATTAAAAATAACATATATTTTTAAAATTAAATCAAAATGAAAGGAAAAGTGAAAAAATTTGAAAAAAAAAATTGATTAAGTAAAAGGAAAGTTAAAGAAAGAATCTTTGTTCAATGAATGGATTTTTTTTTTTAAAAGGACAGAAAAAAGATTAAAAAAAATGAAAAAGCAGGTAAAGAAATCAAGAAAAAAAAAAGCCCACCAAATACATGTGAAGGGTGTCAAACCCTTCTTCTAGAGTGCATGAGAATTGTTTATCCACTAAAACACTTCAATCTTGCAAAAGTGGAATTCGCGTAATATTAATATATTTAAAAGACTCAAATTTAACATGTTTTGTGCACCTGTGTCTCGCGTAAAATTTGCGTTGAATGAATGGTTAGAGTCATTTTATTACTCAAAAAAGTGGTTAGAGTCATTTTTTTTTTTTTTGCACACAATATTTAAAAAGTATGGATTTATTATTAAGTGGATCGGTATTGCTCCATACTGAAAATTGGGGATCGATTAAACTCTAGAGCAGCAAAGCAAATTGAATTTTTGGCACAGTCCACTGTAAACATAACAAATAACAAATGATGTTTGCAAATCAAAATTTAACCGAAGATCTTGTAGAATTTTCGTCCAATGAAAAAAATGTTATCTTGAAAATGGTATATGCGCAATGATGTGGGGGGAGAGGTATCTCCAGGTGCTGAATTCCTAGTTGGACTAGAGAAGACTTGCACAGGGAAATAAGTTAGAAGGAGTCGGATGAACGTTTGGTGGAAACTCTTCTACGATCAAGTCAGTGAAATAATAGTGAAAGAGAACTCCCAAAGTATGGAGCAAAAAATAATTACCTTGTACGAGGTGCTTGTTGGATATTTATAAGGAAAGTGATCCTATACCTAGGACATGTGTCAGCATGGGATATGTTTGAAAGTACTTATGATGGGATTGTGAAGTAACTAGGGGTTGTTAAATGACAGAGATAGATGTTCTTATAAAGGCCTCGAATCTTGGAGTATAGGTCTCGAACCCTGAAGGTTTGGGGACCACCAAATAGGGGTTGAAAGAATACTTATGATGAGTTAATTATAGTTGGACTCAAACTCTGACAGTGGAGACTCGGACTATAGTATTAGTGTCCCATATCACGCACAATGTATAGTCGTGATAATATCTTCCTTACTCTTTTAAGTATGGGGCTAAATTCTTCATCTTATTGCATGCAACAAATGATCTTGATGATGAAGAATCTGATCCTATGTCACTGATATTATTATAAGAAATAACAAGTTCAAAGCTTTCATGCTACTTAGAATTTCAATTTCGTTTTGTGATATTTACACTAAGATAACATTCAAATCGAAAGATATATTATTGTACTCATAAATATAGTTTGATCTTTTGAAGATATCTTTATATTTGAATAAGTGGAGGATTGTTGTAATTATTCAAATATGAAAATAATTATTAAATGTAAAGTTGTGTCCCTTTTTTTTAAAATAGTACCTTTTGATACTAATCATATTTATTCACTTAAGAGTTGTATTATTTCATATAAGAGTTGCATTTTTTCATATCAAAAATTGTGTTGATTCAAATTGTTATAACTTTTGATAATTTCTTCTATAAATATATGAAGTCTAAGTCATTTCTAATCATTGAAAATTTACTACACTACTTGTCTTTTCATATTTTCCCAAAAACAAACTTTAAGAGATCAATTTTCTAAATTCTCATATTCCTATTTTGAAGTTTTTTCACCATTTGCTTGGTGCAAGACTTCTCAAGGCTTGTCATATCCACTAAGGCTATTTGTGTTCATCCCATAGCAATCTCAAGAAGGAGATGGAGCAAATATCGCTTCCAGGAAAGCGAATTTACGCATTTCAAACCTTTTATCTATTTCTAATTTATTTATGTTTTTGCCTTTAATTTATATACAAATTTTATAATATTTTATTATTGGTTCTTTTATCTTTATCTCTATAATTTTCTAACAATCTAAAAGCAATATTTTCCCACACCAAAAACAAATTAAACACAATGGACTCCTCAAACACTATCAAACTTATGAACCAAGATTTTATTTGCCTTGATCATTTTGATGGAACCAATTTCACAAGATGGAAAGATAAGTTGATTTTCATGCTTACTGCCTTAAAAGTTTACTATGTTCTTAATCCAAACCTTCCTTCCATTTCTTCTTCAATTGATAATGATTCTGAAATAGTGATATCCCTAAGAAAGAAAAGAGAAGAAGATGAAATTGTATGTAGAGGCCAAATTCTCAATGCTTTGTTTGATCGCCTATATGATCTCTATACAAATGAAAAATCCGCCTTAGCAATTTGGAATGCACTGGATTTCAAGTATAGAGCCGAAGAGGCAGGTGTAAAAAATTTCATCTCTAAATATTTTGAGTATAAATTTAATGATGATATGCCTATTTTGTCTCAAGTACATGAATTGCAAGTCATTGTGAATCAATTGAAAGTAGTGGAGATTGAACTTCCTGAACCATTTCAAGTAGGAGCAATAATTGCAAAATTGCCTCTATCTTGGAAAGGCTATAGGAAAAAGATTCTCCATGACTCCAAAGATTATATTTTGGAAGATATTCAAAAACACCTTCGGTTCGAGGAGGAGATGAGGATGAGTGATGTGAATAAAAATTCTTATAATGGCAATAATAAGGCCAATATTGTGAGTAAACCCTCCATTAATTTTAATAAAATAAAAAAAGGGCAAAAGAAATTCTTTAGATCTGAAAAAGGATTATGGAAAATTTAAGAAGTTAAAAAATGGAGGTTGTTTTATGTGTGAAAAACTGGGACACTATGCAAGAGAATATATATTTAAAAAGATAAAAAAAACAGAGGTTAATTCCTTGAATGAAAGTGACGATATTGTTGCTACTATGAGTGAAATTAATACTATTTAAGGAAAGATAACTGGTTAGTGGTATGACACATGTGCAACAGTCCATGTGTGTTATGATAGATCCCTTTTCCAGACCTATCAACAAGTTGATAATAGACAAGAAATTCAAATGGGACATGAGAAAAGGTCAAAAGTGTTTGACAAAGGCAATGTGGAACTTATCTTCACTTCTGGCGAGAAAGTGACTCTCACCAATGTCCTACATGTTCCAGACATAAATAGAAATCTTGTTAATGGGAATTTTTTGGGTAAACCAGGAATTAAATCTGTATATGAATATGTAAAACTAATATTGTCCCTAAAGGGTAATTTTATTGGTAAAGGCTATTCTTGTGATGGGATGGTCAAACTTTCTATTGTACCTAATGATTCTAATAATAATAATAATTTTGATTTTGTTTATATGGTTGATTCAATTTCTTTATGGCATGAAATCAACCAAGAATATGGGATAATTTTAGTATATTTTGCCAAATATCGTACCCATGGCTTCTTGAAGGCTTACCAAATTTCGCAATGTAAATCTAGGGTCCCTATCTAAAACAATAGACACTGGCACACCATGTAATCTGAAAATTTCATTCACATATTTCTTAGCTAAGTAATCAAGTGAACTACCCCTTCTGAATGGCATAAAGTGTGTTGACTCAGTTAATCTATCAATGATCACCTATACAACATCATTCTTCTTTAGTGTCCTTGGTAAATCCATAAACAAAATCCATAGTTACCCTTTCCCATTTCCATATCGAAACTGACAATGGTTGCAATTTCTTAGTTGGTGCTTGATACTTTATGTTGATCTATTGGCATGTTAAACATTTTGAAACATACTTTGCCATATCTTTCTTCATCCCAGGCCATCAATAATGAAGTTGTAAAATGTTATACATTTTAGTCATTCTAGGATGTATGGCATATGGAGCATTATGTGCTTCTTCTAGAATTTCTCGCCATAGGTTATCAATATTAGGGACACAAATACGAGCACCCATCATCAAGGTATCATCCAAAATGATAAATTTTGTGCTTTTCCCTTGCTTTACTTTCTCTATCCTTTCTTGCAACTGTGGATCCCTACCCTATGCTTCTTTAATTATATCACATAATACTAGTTTGGCTTAGAAAGTTACAATAAACACTCCATTCCTTTTCAAGTGTACTTTAACATTCATAGAATGTAATCGCAATAAATATGACAATAAGAATACCTGCAAATGAGCTATACTGCTTCCCGATTTTCTACTTAAAGTATTAGCTACAACATTAGCCTTTCCTGGATGATATTCAATGGTGCAGTCATAGTCCTTCAACAACTCTAACCACTGCCTATGTCTCATATTTAACTTCTTTTGAGTCAATAGGTACCCTAAACTCTTGTGATATGTGAATATCTGAAAAGTCTCTCCATACAAATAATGTCTCCATATTTTCAAAGCAAACACAACGGCAGCAAGTTCTAAATCATGCATTGGTTAAGATACCTCATGTTTTCTTAATTATCTAGATGCATATTCAATTACTCTACCATGTTGCAATAACTCACATCCCAAACCTTGATAAGAAACATCATTGTAGACCTCACATCCTCATGTACCTATAGGAATGGTTAACATTGCGGATGTTATTAATCTATTTTCCAAATCATCAAACTCTTATGGAAAGTTTCAGTCCAAACAAATGCCACATTTTTTCGATGTAACTTTGTTAATGGATTAGCTATTAGTGAAAATCCTTTAAGCTAATTCCAAGAAGATTCGAACTTCTAAAACATTCTTTGGAGTCTCCCATTTTACTATGGCTTCTATTTTCTTTGGATTTATTTCTATACCCCTTCTAAAAACCACATGTCCTAAGAATACTACGTGATCTAACCAAAATTCACATTTTCTCAATTTAGCATGTAATTGTTTTCTCTTAGAGTTTGTAACATAGTTCTTAAATGTTGTTCATGCTCTTCTTTGTTTCTTGAGTAAACAAGTATGTCATCAATGAATGCAATCATAAATTTATCTAGATAATGTTGAAATGCCTTATTCATAAGAGCCATGAAAGCATCTGGTGCATTTGTTAAACCAAAAGGCATCACCAAAAATTCATAATGCCCATATCTGGTCCAGAAAGTAGTCTCTAGTACATCTGGTTTTGAACTTTAAGCTGATAATACCCTGATTTCAAATCAATTTTATAGAATAGCTGCGCCCATTATAACTGATCAAACAAATCTTCTATTCTAGGAAAAGGATATTTATTCTTCACAATGAACCTGTTTAGTTGCCTATAATCAATACAAAGCCTAATTGTCCTATCTTTCTTTTTTACAAATAACATTGGAGTACCCCATGGTGACATACTAGGCCTGATGAACCCTTTGTCAAATAGTTCCTGCAACTGAGTCTTCAATTCTTTTAATTCAATTGGAGTCATTCTATAAGGTGGAATGAATATTGGTGTAGTACCCAAAACTAGTTTAATTGTAAACTTAACTTCTCTATCAGGTGGAAAACTTAGTAAATCATCTGGAAATACATCTAGAAATTCATTTACCACTAAAATGTTTTGAATCAAATTACTTATAACTCTAGTATCAGTCACATGAGCAAGGTAAGCCTCACAACCACCTCTGACCATTCGGAATGCCTTAAGAGTAGAAATCAAACATGCAGGTATAATATTTCTTTCACCTACGGATCAAACCCTTGGTTGATTTGGAGATTCAATGAAAAATTTTGTAGTAAAACAATCCAGCTTTGCATGGTGTTTATGCAACCAATCCATACCCAAAATTACATCAAATTCACAAAGTGACAATAATATCAAGTTAGCTTTCAACTCAGCTTTGCTAATGCATATTAAATAGTCACACTAGTGATTCCCCTAATGGAGTATCCACATTTAAATCAAAACCTAAAGGTTCAAGCTTATTAGACAACTGGGATGCCATGTTTGATGATATGAAAGAATATGAGGAACCAATATCAATTAAAACATAAGCTTCTAAATCACGAAGAAGAATTTTACCAGTGATAACTTTTGTAGTATCTACAACTTCTTGTCTAGTCATGTTAAAGACTCTACCTTGTGCTGGGGGCCTAGAACTCTGACCTTCTATTCTACTCATACCTCTACCAGTTGTAGTGGTTCTTCCTCTGCTACCCCCTGCTGCTCTAGACCTTTCAGACAATCTCCAAGGAGATGATCAAAAGGTCCACATAAGTAACACCCACCAGTAAGTTTCCTACACTTACCCCTATGTTGTTTACCATAATGTACACATATAGATTGATAAGCTCAATGCCTAACAACTTCTATCTCTAGATTTGAATTGGACTAGATTAAGATTCCTGCACAATGAACAAAAGTAAGCTAAGAGGGCCATGTTTTTTTCTTGGCAATGGCCTTCTGATGCTCTAGTCAGTAACAGACTTAGGTCCCTTAGCCCCCCTAGAACCCTTGGGAGAATAAGATCATTTAATATTTTAGGGCTAATTTCACATACTTGGAAAAGTGTGTCAGCACTGGATATTTATACTAATCTCCTAGGCCACGTGTCATATTTTAAAAGGACCATGTGGAAGCCTTTACGCAAAGCAAGGCATGATCTCATCACGAATGGATGACATATATCAAGGTTGGGCATCTAACACTTGTCATGAGGAAGGTGTCTGAAGAGGACCTTCGAGATATACCTTTGATATATCTTCTAGTGAGGCCAAAGGTCAAAGAGGATCATGTCATGGGCCTGAGCCCTTCTCTTTTGGTTTCTCTGACGTCTTTAGGCCTAAGTCCATTAGGCCTATTTTCATTGACCCATATTAGTGGGCCCCCTTATTCATAGGAGGTTGAGGATCCTTTTAAACAAAAACCAATTCTAGGAATGCTCTGAGACCTTTATTCTTTATTTGTGCATTTCGCTTCATGCTGTCAACAACTTTAATATCCTTTGATCAGGGATCAGGGTTATCCATATATATTTTGGTAGGCTTCATCCCTTGCTTAGACAAAGCATCAGTGAGAAAAGGATCTATATATCTCGCCACGTGTTTTTCCTATGTTTAAAATGTTTTTCCACGTGTCGCTTTTTCAGTCACAACAGTCGAGAAGATGAAAAGTCTTCTAGAAGGTCTATATATATCTCATTTTACCTATCCCTTTCTGCCGTTTCTCTCTCAAACTTCTTTTTTCAACCTAACCTTAGTTTTTTCCAACCACCGGCACCCTAGTTACCCAAATGGCTCGCACTAGAACATCTCAAGGATTCAAGGCTACCTCTGTAAGTTGAGAGGAATTCATCATCTTCTCCTTAGTTCCTGCTTGGAAAAAAATAATTCCCAAGTTGAAGATTAACTAGGAGCCACTTCAGGACAACTTCGACTGCATCTCTTCAGAAGCCTCATTCATCTTTCCTTCCCCATCTCACCACATCTTTCATGAAGACCCCCTTCTAAATATTCCCATTGGTTGGTAGGTTTATGTTATATTCTACGACCACATGCTTCGAGGCCTTCTTCTTCCTCCCTCCGAATTCTTTTAAAAAGTCTTCGGGCATTTTGGCGTGTTACCCTTCACTCTTACACCCAATTTGATACTAGACATCCATGAATATAAAGTCCTCTGCTAATTTTTGGGGATCCTTTCCCCTTTGATGGATCTCTTCTAAACATTTTTTCAATTCGAGTCAAGCCAAGGTGACACTGGTATCTACATGTCATTTGGGAGGTCCAACCAAAAACTCTTTGGCTCGAAGCCTAACAAGGCTGATGATTGGAAGCATCGATTCTTTGGGCTTTCTATACTAGTCCTTAAGAAGCAGGACTAGGTTATGACGGTGACTAACCGAGAGCACCACAAACTCTATAGTAACCCTCCTCTCACGGAAGAGGATAGGAGGGACTTTCTTTTGCTAATCAGCATAGAAGAGTGAATTAACTTGGAATATTTATAGAATAGCAATCTCCTCACTGATAAAGAAGGGCGCCTGTCTGTTCCCTTCTGCCTCAGGGCCTTGCTGGGTAAGTAATTTGATCAACAAGTGTTTTACTTTTAATTTCAACTTTTTTACCATTCTTTTCTTTCCATTCTTACATATAAGCCCCTAAAGGTCATTAACGAGGATATGTGGCTCATGATGGGGATTCAGAAAAAGGAGGAAATGTTTGAGATACCTAAACTAGACCTGTTCCGAGTCATGGGCAACTTCATCCTCACACCAAGTAGGAGATCCAGATGGAAATCCTTTGCCTTCATCTATAAGAAGACAACTTCCCTCACTTGTCCCTTTACTATAAAGATTTTCATTCTCGGGAGAGCATAAGGGCTTCAGCCCCTCCTTGCTAGGCCAACCGTCCAGCCACCTCTCGACCTGATTCAAAGAGGAAGGCTCCTGACCCAGTCGATGATTTCATCATTAAGATGGCCAAGCGAAAGCTAGAGAAGACTTCCAAGTCCACGCCCATTTTTAAGATTAGTTAAACTCGATCGACGCCTGGTTTTGCTCGCCCAACAGCCGTTGAACCACCTCACAAGATACCTTCCACTTCCTCTTCTACTCGCCAGCTTCAGCTTAAAAAAGAGGAGACGATATGAGTCTGTGCCTAAGGTCCAGGGATTTGAGACTAAAAAACTTCAAATGCCTCAATTTCAATGGACGGAGAGACATGTCCTCAACATGATGGAGTCTCTTGCTCACAGCCAATAAGAATTCGACATGTGGCTGTGGAACTTTTATGCCAATTGCACCCTACCTTTTAGTGTGGATCGTCTCCCGGAGATCTACAACTTCCTCTATAATAAGGAGGAGGAGATCATGAGGGACTTCCTGGAGAGGACTTTTCTATTTCCTACCAAGTATCATGAAAGTGGTTCTTCCACTACTTAACCATCCAGTCTTCCTGCATGTAATCTCTTTAATTCTCTTAGTTCTTCCTCTTCATCTTCCTCTTCTTCTTCTTCTGACTCTCGGGAGGCCTATGAAATCTTCGAAAGGATGAGTAAGTCTCGACAGGCTAGGCAGTCTACCAGGGCTGCTTCTCCTGTCGAGGCTAAGCCTCTTTGAGTGATTCTTCCTGATGGCAAAAAAGCAAGGAAGATGAGAGTGAAGCATTCTATATAGAGGCCCTCATGAAGGGCTGGTAAGTCCTTTTATTGTATTGTAGTCTTTCTATTGTTATACTGATCACATTTGTCTTTTTGTAGCCTCGTTGAGGGAAACTGCTGAAGGGAGCATTGCTTCGGGGGTTAAGGGTTCTCCTTCTTTACCCCTTTCTACTACATTGCCTTCAATACTTGAGGTAAGCCTATTGACTTCTATTAATTTTGATTTTTGTATACTTACTTCTTTGTTCCTCTTTACAGGATATCGAAGTCGTTACCCCTATCGAGGCTTTGCCTCTTGGTGAGGTGGAAGTAGCTCCTCCTATGACAACACTTCCTTTTCAGGGAACTGAGGTATGTTAGACCTTGTAATTTAGTTCCTACTGTGTTGCTTTAATTCATATTTATCATTATCTATTCATTTATTATTATTTTCTTAGGTTGCTGGCGAAGGCACACCCAGTGCCAGTTCTGGTGAAATCAAAGACTTTGCTAGAGCCATCAATGTCAGGGCTCTATCCCCTTTGACAAGTGAAGATGATCAACTTTTTCTGATCTCTTCAAGGAAGGCTACAGTTCTAAGTCAACTGCAAAGATGTTCCTTCGTAAGGGTGAGCCAGAATTAGAACTCACCAAGGGGACTAGACATCAACCATCCACGAGGAAGCCCTCTTATCAAAGGATGCCTTCGCTCACTAGTCCCCTGAACACCAAGTCTCTCCTGCCGCTGAGCTCAAAACTTCCTTCTCTTCCTTCCCCCTTCCTAAAGGTTCCCTGCAGATGGAAGGGGAATTCTTTCAGGAGAGGATGAAGATTCTTGAAGCCAAGAGGATACTGTCTCGAAGGCCAACGTTTTTCTCTATTATGGAGGTTAAACTTTGATTTCATCTTTCCATTATTTTCCCTTTTCTTTACTAACTCTTTTTTACCTCTGTAGGAGACTTTATCCCAAGCCAGAGCTTGAGAGGAAGTTGTGGCGGTCCTTCTCTTCGATCATCAGCAAATGGAGTCCATCCTTCAACTCAATTCTTTAGAAAATGAGGGCCTCAAGAATATCTTGGCGGAGAAGGATCGGGCTCTTCAAAAAGCCCTTGCAAAGGCCGTTGGCAATGATAAGGATCTTCGGGCTCAGCTGCAGGAGAAAGAGGAGCTCGTTGACTCCTTAAGCCAATAATTAGATAGCTCCAAAGGGCATATTCATAGTCTCCAGGAAGATAAAGACCGCCTTGACTGTGAGCTTAGTACCTTGCGGAAGACTTTCAAGTCTTTATCTAAATAAGTGAAGAGGCATGCAGGAGGCGTGCATAAAGCCATCAAGGACTTCTTCACCTTTGATTGGCTGAGGAAGTACATTATGAGGAGGGAGGTAGTTATTGGGATGTTGTGGAATAATAGAAGTGTGGAGGAGATTCTCGCAAAGCATCATGAAGAGGCTAAGGCCTTTAAGATACACAAACCCAAGAGGATATCCATTCTTGATGTGGATGACTACCTGACTACACTACCTCCTCCTACTTCTCTGACTTTCAACCTGGGTGGTGATGCGAATGCCGAGGAAGCTGGCTCCACTTAGCATACTTTTTGTAACATCTTTTCAAATATAATTTTTGTACTTTGTAAATTACATTCTTTTTGTAAACATTTTTTATAATCTTCATTCATCAATTAGTATTCTTTTAAAAATAATTGTGCCTTTTATTTAATCCATTTATGCTATGTTCTTCAGTTTTAGAAGTTTAATTTGCTTGAGCAAGTAATGTTATGCTAAGGACAGTTCCTTATTGACCTTAGGGATTTGATTATTATGGCTATTTTATGTTTGCCCTTCGCTCAGGACATGGTGACTCCCAGGGAAGGTCCTTTGCCTATCAAGCAGGTCTTATGTCCTTTGTCCAGGACTTGATACCTCTCAGAGAAGATCTATTTCCTGTCTAGCAAGTCTTATGTCCTCCGTCCAGGAGTTGGTGCCTCCCAGAGAAGGTCTTTTTCCTGTCAAGCAGGTCTTATGTCCTTCGTCCAAGACTTGGTGCCTCCCAGAGAAGGTCCTTTGCTTGTCAAGCTGGTCTTATATCCTTTATCTAGGACTTGGTGCCTCCCAGGGAAGGTATTTTTCCTGTCAAGCAGGTCTTATGTCCTTCATCTAAGACTTGGTGCATCCCAGGGCAAGTCTTTTTCCTGTCAAGCAGGTCTTATGTCCTTCCTCTAGCACTTAGTGCCTCCTAATGAAGGTCTTTTTCTTATCAAGTAGGTCTTATAGAAGAAATATACATATTTCAAAATCATAGTAAATTTTTATTAAATTGAATTTGTTCAATGATAGTACATCTTCAGGTGTTGTATATTCCAAGTGTGAAATATCTCTATGCCTTCTAGAGTTTGCAATTTGTAAGTTCCTGGCCCAATTACTTGTTGAAATTTTAAGGGTCATTCCCATATAGGGGCTAGTTTCCCACTTCCTTCTCTTTTTCTGGTAGCTTCAAGACTTCTCATCATTAAACTCCCTTCTTTGAAGTTTTTATTTTTTACCTTCATGTTAAAGTACTTTGCAGCCCTTCGCTTGTAGGCTGTGGTTCTAATGGCTATCTCCTCTATTAATTTCTCCAACAGAGCCAATTCCATCATTCTCAATTGATCATTGTCTTTGAAGTAAAGGACTCTTTCACCGGGGAGTCCTATATCTACTAGAATAATGGCCTCTATGCCAAAGGTCAATGAGAAAGGAGTTTAGCCTGTCGGTTCCCTTGGTGTTGTCTTGTATGCCCATAATATATGATGGAGCTCTTCGACCCAATCTTTTCCATACCCTTCCAGTCTCCTCTTTATCCCTTAGAGGATCATTCTATTTATGACTTCAGTTTGCCCATTGGTCTGAGGATGGCCTACTGAGGAGAAATGTTGTTTGATTCTCAAACCTCCACAGAATTCCCTAACTTTTGCATTATCAAATTGCTTCCCATTGTCACTGATTAGTTTCTAAGGAATTCTAAATATGCATATGATGTTTCTCCATAGGCACTTGATAACATTATCAGTTGAGATGTAGCTAAGGGTTCTACTTCAACGCATTTTGTGAAGTACTCTACTGCTACTACCAGAAACTTTCTCTATCCTGGTGCCATAGGAAGAGGACCCATGATATCTATTCCCTCTTTCGTGAAGGTCCAGGAGCTATATATGGGAACCTACTCAATGCCTAGCAAGTTTATCAAGTTGGCAAACTTTTGGCATGACGGACATTTCTTCACTAATGATCTCGCATCCATCTTCATCATAGGTCAGTAATATCCTTGCCAAAGTACTTTGGCTGCCAAGGCTTTCCCACCAATATGCATTCCATAAGACCCCTCGTGAATCTCCTGAATGACATATTTTGCTTCGCTTGGACTGAGGCATTTTAACCAATGGAGCGAATAGGCCCTCTTATAAAGGATCTTGTGATGAACGGAGAAATGGGTGCTCCTCCTTTTGACCTTCTTTGCCTCTTTTACATCTTAGGGTAGCACCCCCTTCTCCATATATGCTTTAATTAGATCTATCTAGCTTGGCTCATCATCCACCTCCATAACCTTTTGTCCTTCTTCAATACTAGGGGTTGATACAGATCCAATGAAGACCTTATCCGGGTACCCCGAAGGATGTGCACCTGCCAACTTACTCAGACTATATGTTCTACAATTTTTAAGCCTCGGGACCTTTCTGTATTCCACTCTTATCCATTTTTTCCTTCATCTTGCGAATCTATTCTTTGACGATGGCCAGGTACTTCACCATCTCCTCTTTCTTGGCCTCAAATACTCCATCGACATGCCCCAAGACTAACTGCAAATCGCTACAGATGCTCAAGTTATCCACACACAGGAAGTCTGCTAGTCTGAGTCCATGCACAAATGCTTCATATTCAGCCATATTATTCATAGTACGGAAATCTAACTTCAAGGCATACTCGAGGAGGACCAATGTACCACTCTTGAGAATAATCCCTATCCCACTGTCTTTTTGGGAGCTCGCCCCATCCATATACAATGCCCAAGTGGTTGACAAGTTTACTTTAACTGTATTTTCTCCAGGTTCTCCTTCGGGAAATGAGCATTCAGATATAAAATCTACCAATACTTGAGCTTTAATTGCTGATTGAGACCTATATTGGAGAGCATATTGGTCGAGCTCTACGAACCAACACAGCATCCTTCCTGATGTTTCTAGCATATGGAGGGTCATTTAGAGGGGCTTGTCAGTTACTATTATCCCTTGATGTGCCTGGAGGTATACTTTAAATTTCCTGCAAGATAGGGCATAAGCTAAGTTTTCAATTGGTGAGTAATTCAATTCTGATCCTTGCAGGACTTTGTTGAAGTAATAGATTGGCCTTTGACTCCCTTGTTCCTCCCTTATTAACACAGCCCCGACTGCATACGGGGAAGCGGATAGATATATAAGCAACTCCTCCCTAGGTATTGGTCTACTCAGCACCTGTTTTGATCCCAGATAATTCTTGAGTTCTTTGAAGGTCTTTTGACAATACTGTAACCATTCAAAAGATGCATTCTTCTTTAACTTTTTGAAAAATGGTAGGTACCTATCCGCTGGTTTTGACATGAATCTACCGAGGTCTACTAGCCTCCCTGTCAACTTTTGTACTTCCTTCACATTCCTTGGAGCTGGCATGTCTAGGATAACCTTTACCTTATCTAGATTAGGCTTAATTCCTCTCTCGCTGACCTAGTAACTGAGAAACTTTCCTCTCTGGATGAAAAAAAGCACATTTCTCGAGATTCAACTTCATTCCATAACGATTCATCACCTCAAAGAACTCCCTTTGATCTTCCATATGCTCCTTGAAGCTCTTGCTCTTAACAATCATGTCATCAACATAGGCCTCTAAGCCTCGACCTAGCTGGTTTTTGAACATCTTATTTACCAGCCTTTGGTATATTTCACCTACATTTTTGAGGCCAAAAGGCATGGAGCTGTAACAATAGGTGTCTTTCTCAGCGATGAATGCAGTTTTTTCTTCGTCATCTAAATCCATCCTGATTTGGTGATACCCCTGCTTCGCATTGTCTCTGGCTATTATAAAACATAAACTCTGAGGTCTCCCCACTCTGATCTATCACCTTGCCTTTCTCAATCAAATCCTCCTGGGGCCCCCAGTCAACCATGTTATTGTTGGTGATAGTGCCCTAGGCCTATTATTTTATGGACACATTTTGTTATCATTTGGATTTCTTTATGAAATAATTATTATATTATTTTGCATGTTTAATTAATATAATCATAATAATATCCATGAATAATGTATAT